>JAJMBV010000003.1:237905-405374 GCA_030585085.1 Petasospora xishuangbannaensis | reverse complement strand
GACATGTTTTTATGTATAGTTAAAGAGCGTGCTTATTTTCATATAAGTGCCAAACTAAATAAAGTTACACTCTGCAATTAAAGAAGACTTCCATTAAGGGTATCGTCCTGAATATAGCTGTGTACAAGTACCATTGGGAGTGTATCTTTACATGAAAGTTTCCTTGGTTTTAACGGTGACTATACAAAGAAGCTCGTGCGTCAATCAAATTATTAAATGGGATATTAAAAAGAAATTAAGTCCAAGAAAACAATACAACACCAATTATATGTTAAGCACTTTCGTACAATTCCATTCTAGTAATACATTTGTTTGTGAATTCCAAATAGCAAATCTGTATCAGCGCTTCTAGGTTCTTCTGATGAAGTTTGGTCTCCAGCCATGACAGGGAACTTCAGATAATCACTGTCTGTTCCTATCCAACTTTCCTCCGTGGAAGTTTGGTCCGCAACCATCCCTGGAAATGCTAAGTAATCAGTGTTTTCTCCCATCCAAATTTCTCCCGAGGTATCCCCAATCACATTCTCTAAACCTTCCAGAATATCATCGAAACTGCTGTCAATTTCAACACCAAACTCGGGTTTAGGTTCAGGTTCTTGTTTAGTCTCCAACTCTTGCCCAAATCCTACCTCAAAACCCAGTTCCAGTAGCTGTTCCATTCTTTGGTCGAAGCCTTGAAATAAATCAAAGACAGACTCTTGTCCTAGTTCCTGTTCGGCGACTAGCTCTAGTTTTTTTTCTTGCTGGAGTTCGTTCTCTTGCTGCGAAAACAGCTCTAATTCTGGCTCTTTTATCAATCCGAACTCTAATTTAGTTTCGTTCACTTCCTGGTTTATTTGAAGCTGGTCACTTTTTTCAAGCTCATCATTTGGTTGCTTCTGATATCTTTCTCCTTTGTCCGTTCTCCCTTCTCTTCCTTCTTCTAGAGTTTCCAAGAACTCATCTATCTTTGTTCTATAAAAGACGCCTACTGCCGTCTTCGCTTCTAGTACTTTGACACCAGCCTCTTTTAATATAATGACAGAGGCTGTATGTTCTTTCAGCGGAATAAAAGGAGTTCCTGGAATGTATTTCCTGCTCTTATCATGGCATCCCCCTATGTGGCAGTCTTTAAAGTGACGAAAATAGCTCTTGAATCTGTGGAACTTCCCATTATACGGAAACACACCCAGACAGGTACGCCCATATCCATCATGCCTTGTACTGCACATGGCAACAAGTCTCATATCAAGTCCCTGGAGGTTGAAACCAATAGCGGGTTCCGGAACAAACTTCATCATGTCTTCGAAAATTTCCGATTTGGGCTTAAGAACACCATGCATGTTACAAAGATGCTTAACATATTCAGATTGTAGGACATCATAGAAGTTGAGAAGTGGAGACTTACTGGAAACATCACTTCGGCCAGTCTCTTTTGTAGTTCTCTTCACTATTCTCTCCGGTTTTTCAGACTTGAAGGCTTTAAATGGGTCACAATAAGGGCAACATATGTATGGATTGTTTTTACCGAGCTTCTCTATATAGCAAATATTAGATTGGGCATATGGTTTAGTAGACTGGTAGTGATATGTACACCATTCCGGTATCTCCTGGATTTTCTTCCCGCACAGGTCCACTTTGTACTTCTCCGCTTTGAGCAGAAACTCTGAAACGGTTTGTGGACCTCTGATGACTCTATCATGAGCAATAAAACACTCAGATCGACTATCGAATTCAGAAAGTTGGTCAATTGCACTTGAGCACAACTCTAAAAGAAGCTTATCGCTGTTGTAACAACAAGGGGAAAAAGCATTAGGCCTCTTTATTAACTTTTTCGAGTTAACCATTGAAACTATAATTGGTGGAGAGATTGTGAAAAAGAAGAAAGTATAAACTATTCTGATTTTGCTTAAATATTTTTACTATGAGAAGAATATTTAATTTCTGTCCAATCTGACTAAAGATTCTTCAATGAGATTTCGAGAAGTTATTTTGTTTCTGTCCTAACTAGAGATCATGAGAAGAGTTTATGGGAAGGTTTACTTGTTTCTGTCCAATCTGATCGGAGATCGTGAAATGAGATTATGGAAAAATTTCGGCTGATCTTGTGCCTTAATAGCACTTAGGTAAATGTCATAATCTCTTGATTATAATATGTTTGACTTTAGACTGTCAGGTATGAAATATCTTCCATTAACGAGCTAGTATGAAGATAGTATGAGTCTGGTCAATTGCATCTCCTACACGGTGTTAGTCTATTCTTCTTCTATATGTATGAACTCTCTTCAAAGCCAACGAAAAAAGAGTTTCAGCATAATGTGGATGTGGTAGATGTACCCCTTATCTACTCCTCTACTTTGAGTAGCTAATCATCTCTGATCTGATAAAAAAGCTACAAAAGCTCTCTTTTAATAGGCATATTAACACGCTTAGAGCAATCCCTTTGAGATGATATTTTATGAGCGCTACCTCTAAATGTAGAACATTCCTCCCAATGAAACTCTTAGGGTTGAGAAGCCAATTCTATGAATGAAACTACTTAAACTGCTTCAATACAGCGAGCACTGTTCGAAAGCCCTATTGTCACTTTCATCCCACTAAATATATCTAAAATCACGAAATCTCGCCAACACCTCTGGTGTTAATAATGCTAAGTTGATATCAAGTTTAAAGATTAGAAAGCCAGTTAGGTGATTACAGGGATATACTTTCTTTAATGGGTGTCCTAGATCATTAACAACAGAAAACAATATGAGTAGTTTTTGGTGGAACATAGAGTGAGGCATAGCAGTCACAAATACCGCTTTTCGCTTCCTTAATTTAGAACTACAGGAATTTGTGTCATATACATATATTTGAACGGCGAAAAAATTAGAGATCTGGATGGGACTTATCCGACAGATCTCATTCGTTCTCAACAATCCACAAAGGATATAGAAACAGATTTTTGACACAAATTTTAAGCTAATTAGCTCAAGATATCTTTGGTTTTACTTACTAATAAGAAACATGTCAAAACTCGTTATCGCTTGCCATTAGAGGTGATGTCCGGGTGATGCAGATGGGGATTCTTGACAAATTGGGGTGTTCTCACACACTCTAACTCTCACTTGGCTGCAGCTATCGTCCTCTAGAATACAGCTGTTATAGTCCCGATGTCCTTTATCAGAACTGCCCGTCCGCTACTTAGACTAAGAGCTATAGGCACACCTTTGGTCCGTTTACAATCTACCATCAGCGAAGTGTCTACGCTTGCCGACTTCCGCAAACTGATTGCTACCGACAAGCTCAGTGTGACGGACTTCTATGCTACATGGTGTGGCCCCTGTAAGGCTATAGCACCTGTGATTCAGAAATTCAGTAACACATACACCAATGTGCAGTTCCTGAAAGTGGACGTTGACGAAGCTGGCGATATTGCCCAGGAGTACGGCATCACGGCGATGCCTACATTTGTGTTGTACAAGGATGGAGAGCCAATAGGCAAGATTGTTGGCGCAGCTCCTGATCAGATACAGAAAGCTATTGAGGCATACATGTAGCAATGTGAACTACCAATCAGATAGCATTACAAATATAATTATGTACATTGAATTTAGGATAAAAGCACGCGGTGCTTGAAACGTAGCAGCAGAATGGGATTCGTCCTTTTCAAGAACAAACAAGCAGAACAACAAGGGCTTGGATTGTGTCCATTTATAGGACATAGAATCATGAAAAGAGAATAAGCTTTTAGGAGCCCATATGGATAGAAATTTCTATATCATCTCATTTCTTGTTCTTTTTGGGGTAGAAGAGGGTCTGGAACCAGCCAGTCAGTTAAACACAATAAAGTCTGTCAACTCCTTTTACCCTAGTTGTTCATACTTTTGATCTCCATCACTGTCCTTGTGTTGTATATATTCTCTCCCTCAGGAGGCGTAGGCCTCTCTTGCTGTGATGTATTATTGGAAAAGCTTGTCTCTCTTGATGATCTCGTACTGCTCATTGATGCGTTCAAAGTATCCAACATCGTCAGATTTATTTTCTTCGGTTAGAACATGCAACTCCAGCCCATAATCTCTCTCCCAGTTGATCACTGGACATTTTACGTAGCTCCCTTTATAGTGTATTTCCTTCAGGTAATCTGTATTATGCGACACCAGCTGAGCAACTTCCTTCACACTCGAGCTTTGGTTAATGCACTTTTTCAGCTGGTTCAGCTCCTTGATTTCACGGTTGATTTGTCCAAGGCGCGTCTGCAGCAACGACAGAGACGACTGAAGGGTGATATAGTCAATGTTCTCTTCAATGGGATTGCCCTGAAGGGTTTTGAACTTCTTTAACGACGAAGAGGCTTCGCTGTCAAGCTTACGCTTCTTCTCCACACACAGCTCGGGCCGCAGCACAACAGGATTAGCCATGACGAAAGGCTTCTACTTCTTTTTTTGAGTGGTTCACTCAGTGGTATAATAGGGGACAGTATTTGAGAGGCGGAAGACGATCGTTCCTTTTGCGGCCTTCAAGTGGACATCCTCTAGCGCTCACACTCCGGGACTTCTCCTTGTTTGCTACTGGTTGTACGATCTCTTAAAACGACTTCAAGCACAGAAATATCACTGGATATTGAAAACACAAGCGATGAGGCAGCGGTGGCACGAAGCAGAAAGAACAGCGCACAAAAACACAAACAGCGTTTGTTGTGTTTTGGTGGTGCAGGGTGTGAGGGTGTTCTTGTTACTTGGAGTTCTTTGTCTTCACAGGGGGTAAAAAAATTCGGGGAAAATCTTTGTCGGTGGCAAATTCGAACGGGCGTCGAAAGGGGGAAAAAAAAAACCAATAAAAAAAAACGTGAAAAAAAAAACTCCTGAAAGAAGAACGCGTACGAAGGGAATTCTAATTTCCCAATTAGGAAATATGCACGTGATAAGCTATTCTATCACGTGATACTGTTTTGATGGGCCATATGAAAAGCATAACACATTGCATATTTTGCTTTTATGCTACATTAAATAAGGGATTGGATTAAATCGCTACAAGGGGAAGATACTATTTAGAATACAAACATATGGAAATATTATTAAAGCAGTTAAAAATGTTTAAGAGGTAGCAGCAAGAACGTTCAACTTATAGTAGTAGTACTCATCAGAGCCGACAAGGTGGATATTACCTTGAGGCTTGTACTCACAAATGAGATATATTCTATCATCAGAACAACTCTTGACAACACATCCAAGTTCGGTAGACGACTTCCAAACAACTTGAGTGAAGTGGCCGTACGTCCCAGTGGAGCTCGCTGGGTCAGTAAAGTTGTAGTAAGCAATCTCGTCGTACCAGAGATCAACACCTCCTGTTGGGGAAATGTTTCCCCAAGCCAAGTTCTCACCGTAGTCAAGGCCAGTTCTTGAAGAGTGAACAAGATCTCCGGAACAGGCTGGAGTCGATGAAGATTCAAGACTGTCGATGTAAGACTGCGCATAAGTAACAAGTTCGGTGTTCCATACGAGATCAGGAGAACCGTGCTTAGCTCTGTAGTAGTTGTGACGGTCCAAAATATCCTGCTCAACAGAGGTAAGAGAGGCAGAAGCAGAGGCAGAAGATGTGGAGGAAGATGTGGAGGAGGAAGAGGAAGAGGTAGAAGAGGTAGAGCTGGATGAAGAAGTAGAGCTGGATGAAGAAGTAGAGCTGGATGAAGAAGTAGAGCTGGAAGAAGAGCTGGACGTGGAAGACTTAGCACTAGAGGAAGAGCTGGACGTGGAAGACGTAGAGATAGGAGAAGTAGAGCTACCGGCAGAAGAACTGGAAGCCGAGGTAGCAGATGAGGGACTGCTAGAAGACAATTGTCCTGAAGATGTTTCAGAGGACTCGGCAGAGGACTGACCAGCAGACGAAGTTGTACCGGAAGAGCCAGTGGTAGTAGATGAAATGGAAGTGAGTGAACCCTCGATAACTGATGTGGCGGAGGTATCACTGGAAGTTGTGTTGGTATATGGGCCAGTGAAGCTCAGGTCATTGGACGAAAGATCACTTATGGTGGAGGATCCCGTAGACGTCGAAGACTGGACCGGAGAGATGGTAGGGAATCCAGAAGTCTTGGACTTTACGAAACTGGTATATGTTGCAGTACCAGTGAAGTCTGCTGTTGTAGTTGACTGCGCTTGCACGGCAGCAGCAAGAAGAGCTAGCACAGAGAGTGGCAGGGTATTGGCCTTCATCGTTTCGTAGTACGCAGTGACGAGCGAGAAGCACACACCAGGGCCTCGATTGAGAAGGAGAGCGACCTACTGGAGTTATAAGGGCCCAACCACAGGCTCTAGGAGCACCGACGGCTGGCCACTCCAAGAGAGAGGAGTGTAGTTGCGCGTTCTGTTGGATGCAATGCGCAGTACACGCCGGAGAACGCATGCGTACGCACATCAGCGTCTGTCCGAATCTGGAAACAAACATCTCGTTCGGTGATAGATCTGACCCAACTCTCACCCCAAGTTGCTCAGCTTCACTGCTACACGCACCCGTCAATGTCAAAAAGAGCGCTGCGCAAAAACCGGCGATGGGTTATGACAACTGGGGGTTGAGAACAGTGGGTGAGAAATTGTGATGGGATTGCTATCACAACAAACTCTGGTTTGCTTTATCGTTGCGCCCAAGGTAGATAGTAGCAATTCTTTTCTCTTCTTTCACTTTGAGAAAACTTGAAACCATATCCCTGTCTCCCTTCCATTAGGACGGCTCGATAGCGCAGGACCCTTTCCCTTGTTCGGCGAAGGGCGACCCGCCTCACAAAAACTAAAGACAGCAGCTGTACGCAACTCCAATGTGCCGAGGATGAGCAAACACACAGTTGGAAGCCATCGTGCCAGAATGAGCAATCCCCGTCGTGCTTGTAACGGGCCCGTTTTAACTATCTTGCACCATTGTACGAACGCAGACAATAATAAAAAAAGACCGCTATGCATCTAAACTTCTTTTAACCACCACATTGAGCAAGTAGTTGTGCCGACTTGGACCGGATTCTAGCAATGGGATGTTTAACTGCTTCTTTTATGAGCTTAGACAGGAACTATTTTCATTTTTTTGAGGGAGCTCGTGGCATCGCCAGCCACCCACCAGTCTCACACATCCGTATTGGTGTCTCTCTCGCTTACGATCTTCTACGATCGCCCACTGTCACCTCCGATCGCCTACGATCTGTCTACGTTCCCCAGGGATCGCCTTAATACCCTCTTTTAGTTCCCCAAAGCCTCATAGTAACTTCTGATGAGCTCCATAGACTCACAAACTGGTCGTTAAGTGGTCTTGGAGATAACCAAGCATTGCCCACTTTTAGCATTCTCTCTTTCCGCTTTGGGTATATGAGGCAACTTCCTCAACGGTACATCTGTAGCCGTGCATGTAATTCTTACACTGTGATTGCGGGAGAAGCATCACCAAACCTTTCGGTTACATGGCGGCGCCAGCCTTCCGGGGCCCATTGCTGCGCATGTTTAACAACGGAACGACGCACCAAACCGGAAACACGCCGTAAATTGGTGGAGGCTTGTTGAGAAAGTGCTTAGGGGTGTACATTATTGTATCGGAATACTTTTAGCATGTCGCCTGGCATTCCTGTATATTGCATATACAAGCCACCTTTTTCGATGGAAAGTGTTTCAAGCAATCCCCCGCGGATGATTTTACCGAATTTATTGAGCAGTTCGCATTGTATCTATCCAATTCCCTTTTGCGTGCCGTTGCAATCATTGCTGTAGTTACTGTGACACCGCTATGACCACAGCTCATTGGGGAATAGGTGTGGGAGCATGCTCAAGTGTCTAAAAGCAACTTCCGTTCTTTTTATACGGGGAAACAGTGGTCAGTACTTGTTTTGGTTGCTCTGGGCTCCATGAATGGAGACTCTCTACAAATTTGCAAATTAGGTCAGCATGGTCAATCGTAACTATGCAACAACGCGGAACCTCAGAAGTTCTGTGAACTTACACATCCAAATTGGGTAGCGGGCCAAGCTAACGTATCTGCCACTAGACGCTGCTGTTTTGATTGTCTTCTGTAGTAACATGTTTCCAAATAAGGCTGGGACCGCAATTCGAGGATCTTTAACTCGTCTACAAGTCTTGATGTCAGAAGAGTTGATTAGAAGCATAGTCATCATTATAATATAATATGGAGCTGAATTAAGTATAGTTAGATCAAGAAGTTAATAGCAAGAAGACCGAAAGACAAGAAGCCCATGGCGTTGGCGGCAGCGCCCACGTAAGTAGAAACCGCAGCAGTACTCGACTTTGTTGTGGATGTGGAAGTGACTGTGGCAGTTAAGGTAGTGGTACCTTCCTCTGATTTAGAAGTATCACCAGTCGTAAGTGGGCAGTAGGTTGTGTAAGTTGTGGAAATGCCACTCTGGGTTGTAGTAACCACTGTTACGCCAGTTGTGACTGGAACTAAGGTACATTTGGTCTCAGAACACGAAGTGACAGTAATGACTGTAGTAGAAATTTTTGCTTTGGTAACTGTCGATGTGAGACCAGCAGTTCCAGTGGTTGCACTGATGACAACATAGTCTGGGGTATCAACTTTTGTAACAACTGCGGTGGAAGCAGTAAGAGGACAGTAAGTGGTGTAGACGTATGCGATGTTGCTCTCGTAAGATGTGTAGGTTGTCAAGTAAAGAGTCTCGGACCCTGAGACCGACGTTGCTGGCAGTGTCTCAGAAAGAGAAGTGTATGAGGCTGTAGCTGTAGATAACTCTGTAGCAGATGAAGAATATGAGCCCGATTCACACTGGGATTGGTAGAATGGGAACTCGACACATGTGTCCCATGTGATGAGCTGCTGTTCTGTAGACGACATGTAGTAAACGTTATAACAGTTGGATGTGAGCAGAACGTTTTGACCGCCGTCAGCCGAGTAGACTATCTGAGCACCAGCCAAAGCATCACAAGCGCTGTCAGTTGTAGCAAAGTCACCAGTGACTGTGATACCATCCGACGAGATGCTGACAGAACCAGAACCAGTTCTAAAAAAGTAGTACGCCTCGAGCTCCGAGTCAAAGCTAACCGGCGTGAACAGGTCCAAAGCCTGTGCTGACACAGCGAGAGCGGCAAGTGTTAGAGCCTTCTTGGAAAACATTGTCGAGTCTATCGTTGGTGTCATTGACTGGTGGTGTTGAAAATGTAGGAAGTGCGAGTGCATTGAGTTTTATATGAGAACCATGCCTGGCTCACTCCAAAAAGAGAAGGAGGAGCGTGGCTCTCCATCAAAAGGGATATGCATTGCGCAGTCGCGTGTTGACCAATGCGCAGCTACATGCATTATATCCGGTGCATGCATGGGACGGTTTGTGACTCAGCCAGCCTTCACCAGTAGTAACTAGCAATAAGCAAGCAATTAATGTTGGAACGAGAAGACGGAAAGGCGAAAAGGGGGAGTGAAAGTGAACAAATATCGGCAAACAAACAAATGCACTAGCAATTGACATGAACTACAGTTTAATGACCTAATAGCAAGGCCGGTATGAATGATCCGGGTACAGGACCGTTCTTCCGCTAGCTCCTCCGCAATTCTCCGCGATTTATCATACTGAGTTGCGAATCATTGGTTTTTTTTTTTTGAATCAGGCCCTTGAAGGCGATTTCTTGTTAGAAATTGGTATCACGAACCACGTGTGTATACGTAGTTGCAAAGATAGCAAGCTAAGAAGCTTATCACTTTCATAAGTTGGAAATACTCCTTTTTGTCATTGCCTGCACAACCATAATGTTGTGAAATCCAGTCCCTCAATTAGGTCTCGGATAAGCAGGATGCGCATTCAACAGTATTCTCAACATCCGGTCAGTACTTCTTACAGTTTGGCATATGGGCTTGTCGTACGAGTTAAAAACACTGGACCAGAAAGCTAGAAGAGAAAGAAAACCACAAATAGTTGGCTTTGGAGAAAAGAAAAACTTCTAGTCACTATTCAGAAAAATTCATTGATTTGATAATGATCGGCAGCGTTGTCCATCTCTAGAGTGGATTTTTCACCCCATTCCTCCAGTATTATCAAATTATGAGTAACCATCTCTTACACCTCTGCCCGGTATTCTGGAAGTGATGGCGCCGCCAAGAGGTTGCAGAAGTTGATTCTCAAATTTCTTTCTGTACTTTTCAAAACTGGGAGCCGGATAGGACTCCGGTCATCATCAGCCTCCCTCGGTCTCAGATTGGTGAAGTCTTTCTATAGTAACCCATGGTGTATAGAAGTGTTTAACGAAACGTCGTTCGTGCATTGTGTGTCTCACCTTCGTGAAGTGTCTCACACCTCTTACAAGTCGTATGTAGCTTTCGTTTCCCGCACGTGATGATGCTCTTGATTCTTCTTCCTCTCTAATAAGTTCTCTTCAGTCCCATGTTCTGTCTTTCTCCACCAAGGGTAAAATCATGGCGATCATGGTACCGCGCCCTCATGCAAGTGAAAGCACACCCACACATCTTGATAAGGCCCGATAACCCTCAAACATAAAACTGACACTTCGAATTGAAGATCACTTTTGCCCTAAAACAACATATAATTCATAAGAAGGATATCCATCTAAAACAATATGTCGCTTACTATCCTTTCACCAGTTGTCTTCTTAAGAAAGCGACAGGTTTAGTGCATTAACGCCTAATCTCGGTTTATGCCTTGCATTCGTGAACGTTTGGAGACATTTGATAGCATCCGCTGGCATTTGGGAGCGTTTCGAAGGCAGAAATGAGTATCTTCCAAGAGCGACATACAGAAGTGTCGTACTGGCGATAGTAATCTGGAAGTCCCATGAGGCAGTCACTATGTTAACCTTGTCCTTAGGCAAAGCTCAGCTAAAATTGAAGCCCGCTTGGGTCTGCTGTACCTTCTGTTACGCCATCGATTTATGCAAGGACCATCTCTAAATAATTTTGGTTCCCTGCCTGTCGTGTCAACCAGTTCTGATCCTCTGACAACATGGACTTGAAATCTGGGCAAACTGTACATCGGCACCTTCCGGATCAGATGAAAGGGGCGTGTCCACTAATTATGCCATATGCGTTATCGAACCTGCCCTTCGTGGACTCAGGATGGAACACGCTGGTGTTGACGAGAATAACCAATTCAAGTACCATCCATTTAGTTCTACACTCTATGAATCCTAAGATATTGATTAGTTAAAAATGCAACGTATAGGGGTTTACCAAAGGTGAACTTGCAAACTCATGCAAAGTATGGGAGTCGCGGTTATATATGTATATATATCCTCGCTCTTAAGCTAATTATTCAAAAAAACAGAAATTATTCAAGAACTAGAAGTTGAATTCGCCTCTGAACTGATCCAGGTTCATCCCTGGTCTCACCTTTTCCAATAAATCCCTACGTTCCATAGCGATAAATGCTCTCTTCAGAGTCTCCAGAATACTAGTTGATTGGTTAGCATTGCTGGCCAATCTTGAGTCATTAGGGTCAACACCTTCAACGTTATGCATCGACAGCGCGCTCAGCAAATGCTCGGCTGCTTCTTTATAACATCCAATATTGATGGACGAGACTCCCAAGTTATACCTTGCTCTCACAAACGACGGTTTGAGTTGCAGTGCTCTGTGATATGCCTCGATCGCCTCCTCAGATCTATTCGAGTTGGCAAGAGAGGCACCCAGTCTGTTCCAAAGTAGTGCGTCATCTGGACGAACCGCAAGGGCCGCTTTGAAACAGTCAATCGTCTTGGAAAAGTCATCATTAGCATAGAACAGCACACCAAGCCCCATTTGGACGTCCGCATCAATGTTCGCACCGGTGGGTGATATCTGCGCAGCTTGTAAGAAAAGCTCGGTTACACGCTTGTGAAGTGAATATCTATCTTCGTCGTTGATCTTTGGGTTTGCCGTTCTGGCACGCTCACTAATCTGTGGGTACTTCGTCTCGATCCAGCGCTCTAGAGTGGCAAACGCAGCATTATCGTAGCCTTCGTTAATGTATGACACGGCAAGAGTCATTAGCGCATTCAAGTTCTGAGGGTCAAGAGAAAGACATTTTTCAAGGGCCGTCAAGCCAGCAATTTCCTTCTCGTTTTGGGTTTGAACTTCACCCAGTTTCAGCCATGCTTCGATATGTTGTGCATTTTCTTGAATAGCGGCTTCAAAAGCCAAAGCGGCTTCGGAGAGCTTGGCACCGTTCTCCATAAGCATCAATCCAATCTCGTAGGCGTTAGGCTGATTCAGGAACTGGTTCTGGGATTCGAACTTGTATTGTCCGAAGTTGGCTCTTGCCTGAGCGTACGTCGCAAAATCCTTTTCCCACGAAGGTTCTGTTTGATCAAACGCCTCATTTTCCTGATGGAGTGATTCCCAAACTTCGTCAAAGTTAGCTTGGTACTTATCGTCAATGACAACCGCAGGTTCGGCCTCCTCGACCGCGGCATCTTCATCTTGCTTAGCTTCCTGTGTAGAAAGTTCAGTTGCCATTTGCTCGTCAATCTCCTTGAACTTGTCATCCCACTGTTCCTGGTTCCCCACTTCTTGGATCTTGGAACTGGCATGCACAGGCTGAATGTTCATTCTGCCTGCAGAGAACATAGGCTGGAACCCGAAACGGGATCCCATTATCGGTGACGACAGCTGTGGCATATGGGACATCTGTGGCATCTGCTGAGATGTGGAAGAAGAAGAAGCCATTGAGCTTTGCATTGCCGATGCCTGGGAACCAGCTTTGAATTCCGAGGACCAAGAGGATCCTTGCTGCGGCGAATGTACACCTGTGGACTTGAAGTCAGCGGACCACGATCCTGAAGCCATACCGTTGAACCCTTGGCCCGGGTGTATTTGGCCCAACTCACGGTGCATGGGCTGGAAGTTGAAGTTATCCTGTAGTTGCATGAACTGCTTCAGGTGCTGTGTGTGGGTTGGTTAGTCATCGCGCTGTCCCACTAAATTGCTGCAACACACAGTAGTAGGATATCTACTATTCCCCATTCATTCCGTCATACTTACCTGCTGGTCGCCACGGTTCAGAGCAGTTTCATCGCGGATGCCCCCCTGTTGAATCCCATGGGATATCCCTGCCCTCTGCAACGAGCGGTCCTCAGCTGTGTGCTTTGTGAACTGTGCAAGAGGATTTCTGGATGTCGAGCACTCGGCGGCGCCACCGAAAAGAGACATTCTTGTGGCCGTAGAGTGTGCTTTCAGTGGAAATAAGCGCTTTTCTTGTTCTGTAAACTAACTGCCGTGGATTCTCCAGTATATTTGTGTATCCTTTTGAAGGTTGAGGCGTAGCGGCGTGTGTCTCCTTCAGCGATGCTAAGTGAAGGGAACGGCGGTTAATGGAGGCCCCTTCTTGTGATCGCAGGAAAAGATGGGGTCAGCGTACACCCGGACACCAGAGCGGGTGGGAGGTTCAGCCTCGGCGAGATCGGTACTATTCCTCTTTGGGAAGTTATATGCGGTTGGTTTCATCGCCGGCAAAGAGCGTAGTCTTGGAATATACTGCGGAAAAGAGATAAAACAAGATTTATAGGGGTTCGTGGATTAAACTGTATAGAAAATCGGATAAAGTAAACTAGCCTGAGAAAGTAGCAATTATTGGAACCCGGTGTTTAGATAAGCTGAATGCTTCTCTGAATAAGAGGTCATCAGTCTTCAGATGTTGGACCAATCGGGTAGCTCGGTGCGGTATCTAATAGTGTCTGGGTGTGAGACCCGGAAAGTCTGGTAACCTGGGAAACGAGGGCTCAGACTAAGTTCCTGAGAGACTGAGGAAAAAAGGACTAGGGCGTTCTCTGAAAATGCTCTACGGAGGTATCTGGGCTATTTAGAACTACAACAACCAAACCCAAAACCGATGGGAAGGGACGTTCTGTCAATAGAGGAGCTCATTTCCCAGAAGAGGGCTGAAAATCAGTTGACTAAACCGAAATTTCTCTCCAAAAAGGAACGTAATGGCCAATTGAAGCTTGAGAGTGAAGCGCCCCAAGTAAGCCAGCAAGTGCATGAACCACAGTCATCGAAACGCCATCGAACACTTGCGAATGAAGAAGCTGTGAGAAAGAGGCTACGAGAGGAGGAGATCACAAAGAGCATCCAACGGCTTAAGGAACGCAACAGCTCTACCCGTAAATTCCTGTTTGATTGGAGAGACGACGAAGATACATTATCTTCCCAAGACCCAGTGCTGAACTACTCTATGGCACCAGTAGCCCAGTCAGATACCTTGAACGATTTTGGCCGTAAATGCCACGCAGATGATGATGTACACTGGACAAAGAAGAATCTGGGGAATATGAAGAGCAGAGACTGGAGAATCCTGAAAGAGGACTTTGAGATTATCACGCGAGGGTCAAGCATACCTAACCCATTGAGATATTGGAGTGAATCGGATATTCCAGAGCAGCTTCTCAAAATCATACACAAGCTCGGGTACAAAAACCCAACACCTATTCAACGAGCATCGATTCCAATCTCTCTGAAGAAAAGGGATATCATTGGTATAGCAGAAACAGGTTCGGGTAAGACGCTTGCTTATTTGCTACCAATGCTCTGTAAGCTTTTAGACCTACCCCGTTTAGACCAGTTTTCGAAGGTTGATGGTCCTTATGGCCTCATTTTGGTTCCCACTCGTGAGCTGGCCCAACAAATTGAACTTGAACTAAACAAGTTCCTAAGGTATCTCCCAGAAATCGACATTATCTCGATCGTTGGTGGTAAGCTGATTGACAGAAACATCATAGATTTGCAGAACAAGGACATTGAGATAGTCATTGCAACACCGGGCCGTTTAATAGACTGTCTAGAGAACCACTATCTTGTCCTGAACCAGATCCAGTTTTTAGTGCTAGATGAGTGTGACAAAATGATAGAAATGAACTTTGGTGAACAGGTGGCCAAGATCACAGAATTCATAGCGCCTGGAAAGAGACAAAATATGATGTTCACTGCGACTATGACCAGTGAAGTGGAGAATCTATCCAAAAAGTACGTCAATACCCCTGCTATTGTCAATATTGGATCTGTCTCATCGAAGGAAATGACTGTCAATGAGAGAATTGAACAGAGATTTGAGTTCTTCCACACAGATGAAGACTCCAAGAAAATCAGGAAACTTGAGCGGATCCTTGACAGTAACAGTTATAAGCCACCCATCATTATCTTCATCAATTACAAAGAAACCGGTGAATACCTCACTAAAGAGCTTACATCCAAAGGTTACAAAGTGGTGCTCATCCATGGCTCCAAAAGTCAGGATAATAGAGAACTGGCCCTTAAGAATTTCAAGGAAGGTAGAGCAGATATACTCATTGGTACTAACGTTGCTTCTCGTGGTATTGACATCAATAACGTATCTCTTGTTGTGAATTATCAAATGTCCAAGAAGGTCGATGACTATATTCATAGGGTTGGAAGAACGGGGAGAGCTGGCAACTATGGTACGGCCATCACTTTCCTGACTGACAATGACCATGAAGTGTTTGGAGATTTGAAAAAGCTGATAATCAAGAGCGGAGGTAAGGTCCCTGAAGAGTTAAAGAAGTTAGAAGACAAGGTCCAGAATATTATATGATATATAATAGTAATAAGAATATATAAATATATGTTTGACAAAGTGGGAATGGTGTCGATCAAATAGAATTAAATGGACAAGGGTTCAGTTCTTGACATTTCGTGGAGCTCTAGCCAATTCAAATAGCGGTTTCTCATTGTAGGCCTCCATAAGCAAGAAGCCAAAGTTTTCGTACAGTTTCTCCTCTGTAGAATCAAATGGGATACTCTTTACCTTATCGGACTTCTTCCTTAACCGGCGTATTTTCTTTAAAAGGTGCTTGTCTAAAGACTCATCGGTCTCCATTCCCAACTTTGCTCTCACTTCCTTAATCAAGGCAAGAGTACGTTCTTTATCTAAATTTTTCTGGAGCCTAAGCATATAGCTTTCATGAGCAGCTTTCAAGTAATCCAACGGAGTTGTCCGAAACTCTTCTGTATTAACAATTCTTAGCAAGACATGAAGCGTGTAGTAGGCGTCATTAACCGATGGGTGGAAAGGTTTCAACTCTGTTATTCCCAACGATAATGCTAATCTTCGCAAGCTTATGCCTTTGGCAAACACCACATCTCGACAAAGTACATCCGTGTCGATCTTGGGGATATCAGCGGAAACGTGCACCCCCAATGACCGTAAACCCCTAAGGTCCCTCTCCAAATTGTGACCGATGATGCATACGTCGTATCCTATAGAACGTTGGTAGTCAAAGTAGTAGTGCAACAACTTGTTTGTGAACTGTCGCGTCTCACATGGATCCAATTTCAATGGAATAGCAAGCAAATTGTCCATGACAGTAGATTTCCTCGACAATCGGCGACCACAAATATCGATCTGGATCTTATACACAGAGCTTCGCAGCTTGTCGTAGATACAAAAGCCCACGTCTGCAACTTCAGCATCTCCGCCCGTATCAACCGCAACAATGATTGCTTTGGATGATAAGATCATTCCCATAGTGGTTGGGGACTCTGGATGGATGTTTGCCTTGAAGAACCCGTCGTCTTGGGAGTTGGATCGAAAGCTTGTAAGAAGCGACTCGAACTGTGTCATCGAGACTTCGTACTCTGCCGACCGGGTCACTTTCTTGTAGTTCGTGTGTGACGATGGTGAACAGAATTTCTCCAAGTGCCTGACCACGTGGTTCGTCATAGCGAAACAATGAGCAACTGCCGCGTTGTCCTTGGGGATACTAGCTGTTGTAAACGGCCGTGTTAGTGTGGAGAAACGCGCTTGTTTCAGCCGCTGGAGCATCGCCATCATACACAGCTTTTCTCCAATTTCCAAAACTTTTGTATAGCGACTCCTACTCTTGTAAGTTGCAGAACGTCTTTCCACCGCTTTTTGATGCGTTGTCCTCCGGTGGTACCGCTGAGGGTTCTTTTCCGCTGGTATTCTGCGTAGATGGAAGCCTAGCCTTATCAACGTGGGCGCGGATGTGTCACTTAATGCTGTCAAAACAACACGGGCACCGCATCTGGCGTACAGTAAACGGGCGAAAGATTGTGGTTAGAAATGCTATAGAAGACGAGTGATTCCTAGTTGAGTGGTAATTTGAATAGTTATGTATAGTTTCTTTATTGTTTATTTTGGTGGGTTGCGCTTGGATGGTTATCTACCAATACTGGGACCACTTTCCATTGTTCCATGCAGTGCTCTACGGGTAAATATCGGCCCAGGCCGCAGGATTACGCAAAGTGACTATTAATAGTAACTAAGTTTCTCAGAGCAAAATAGTTGATCTCGAAATATACCTATGATTATTTTCGATATAATCCATTTGCACAAAGGGTTTTGGAACTGGTTTGCCTCTTCTTCGCTTATCGCCTTAAAAATAAAGCACATCCTTACACCATCTCAAGTCACATCCGTACACCAGAGTGGAGTTCTTGATATCAATCCAGCATTCTAGTTAAGTCTACGTAGCTAGTTTAACAATTTTGTAGTTGTTTCTTACTTATGTGTGTTTTCAAAGAGTAAAATATTAGGTTTCAAGATTTAAGTTCCTTGAGTATGGTCTGAAATTCATTCACGTTTAACGCTTTTACTGGGCTCTATCTCTTCTAACATGCTGTACTTTTACTCTGACAGTTGGGATCCGTGTTGAGAGATTTCCAGAAATGAAAAATAAGTTATTTCTCTAATAGATTTATGCCTCCAAAAAAACACAAACCAATTAAAAATATTCAGTTTTAAATCCAAGTCTAAAATGGATCCATACAGATTCAGCCACTCTATCAACGTGAGAATAGGAACTACAATCTGTAGAGGGAAGCAAAATTGGATAGTAATAGCAACGATTTTTTGGGAAAGGGGTTTTGACAGTTAAGTCTACACTCTGAGTAAAGCTAAGAAGGACAGCAGAGTTGAATTGACAGATACTTAGGGTCGGCAGAAACGACAATTGGTTAGGAGATTAGGTTGATGACTTTACACACATGCTTTATAAAATGAGTCTTTTTCCAAAAGGAGTCATGAAACTTGTTTTTTTTCTGCACGAATGCCTTCCATAACTATGACTTGAGAAATTGACAAAAGTATACCCCAGTTTATTAAAGGAGTTAGCCTACGTAGAGGTGAATATAGCCGAAGTGCCAAGGGTATCGTCTAATTGTCCCAACAGTTTTGCCACAAAAGTACGTTCCTCTTTAAAAATGGTCTTGATTGATTATTTGAGGAAATCTATTATGGTATTGGGACAAAGATAGTTCTCTCACGGAACCCTTTGTCCTAGAGAAATACGTACGCCCTTGGAATTCCATCTGGATTTTCCGAGCGGCCTTGTGATGCAACCCTTGTTTACCCAGGTAGATCGAGCATCATCTCTTAATCATTTCTATAAGAAGTATTCCTTGATATATAGAATTTCTAGTAGTGTTGTGAGGCTTAATTGCACTTTGATTTAGCCTACGACAAAATATTGTGATACTGAGCAAGTCCAAGTCAACCCAGAAGCTCGCTAAATAGGATATCTATAAAAGAATAACTTTGGCTGATCTTTGAAACTTTCATTACCATTGACAATTCTCTTATTCATTGGCCTACCTGAAAACCCCGTTCTCTATTTATTTGTGATGAGTCTTTTGTGGTTTTCTTTTCTATTACTTCTTAGGGTAGGATCTTGTCCCGTCCCCACGAAGGATATTAGACTCTATGTGTTTATTCTCACTGACATCGGGGGCGATCCAGATGATACTGAGTCCCTAGTTCGTTTGCTGTTACACTCTAATGAGATTTCTATTAAAGGTATTGTTGCGACAGCTTCGTATTGGCCCAATTCGAGTGTACACGAAGAAGAAGTTCACCGTGTTATCCAAGCTTATAATGAAGCTCATGATAATTTACTCCTTCACTCTGATACTTATCCATCCGCAGAGAATCTCAACACTGGTCTCTCTTCAAGCCATCCTGTATATAGCCTAAATGCTCTTGACTTGCCATTATCAGAAGGGGCAAAGAAGCTGATAGCTGCAGTTGACGAAACTGAATGTGAGTCTCTGTACGTTCTCGTATGGCCGATGTCTCAATTAGTGCAGAGGCTCTCAGCGAAATCAAGAAAACAAGATCGCAGAAGAGATTGATAAGTGTACGAATAAGATTGTGGTCTACACGATCTCCGATCAGGACAATGCTGGCCCCTAGATTAGAGTCAACTTCCCGTAGATAAGATACATCAGCTCTGTACATCGCTTCAACTCATATAGTGTAAGTACGTGGCTTCGCATATCTAGTTATGTTGACGATGGCGGTCCTAATACTACAGTTGTTTCCAAAGACTGGGTCAATGAAAATATCCGTTCTGTTGGCCCTCTTGGCGCTGCCTATCCCCAATTCGGATAAACACTGGAGGGGGATTCTCCTTCCCCCTTGTCTACTTTCCCAAACTTTTTTTTGAACGCACCTGAATACCCTGAATACGGTGGTTGGGGTGATCGTTACACCTACACCGACCTTTCCCGTTTAAGTACCAACCACTTGGGTGATACTGTTGACTATGTTCTTGGTGAAAATGGAGCTAATTTCATCCGATAAGGCCACCATTTGGAGATGGAGAGAGGCATTTCAGACAAGTTTTGCAACCAGAATGCAGTGGACTATCAAGAATTTTAACGAAACTACTCACCAGCCAGTAATTGTCGCCAAAGAGACACAATCGGTAAAGCCTCTCTATTTCTCGGCTCGGCAAACTCCATAGTTCAGTTTACTGCTCTCACGTACCCAGCACTATATCATATTATTGCCGAAGTCCAAAATAATTCTGGAGGGCTAGCATATAAGCGGTTTGTTTTGGAAGTCCTATCTGGTTAGATGTCAAATTTATTCTAGATTCTGTTCTCTTGTTTAGTAGTGCCTTTAATACAAGAAACGGGCCAGTGTCTACAATATGCGCCCCAAAAGTGCTTTTTTATGTAGGCGTCGAATCTCGCAATTCAAATGACCATTTATCCACCTGTTAAAGCAAAGTTCTATGATATAATTATACCAGGGTAATGATTTAATAACCGACCAATCGAAATGAATAGTCTTATGGAATATCAGTGCCTTCCTATGAAGTTGTGGACTTCCTACCAACCCGACCATCATGCATAAACGTGACGCAGACACGTATCAGTGGCGTTTCGCGTTTGTACACCAGATGTCTACAGAACTAGCAGTGATTAGGGTAGATGCTTTTGATCTTCTAGAAACCATAACTCCAGTAGCCAATTAAATTGGCCGGCCGTTCAGTAGTGACTGGAAATGGGACCGGAGGTCAGTAATATATTTCCTGGATTCATCTTCGAGTTCCCTGGTGTGCGAGTCGGCCACTCTGACAACGTTCCCTGCGCGAAGGCCGGCCTTAGCAATTATGATATCGAGTTCCATCTTCTCACACATGCACATACTGACCACCTGAAAGGTCTAGACAAAACTGAGTTTTGTAGAAAGCCAGTTTGTTACTCGAATATCACGAAGCAAATTCTTATTGCGGGCAACGGTATAAGATCAAGGAAGAACTCGTCATGTTTGTATAATGTCTCTCATCTTCAGCCTCTGGAGATGAATACCCCAGTACCCCTTCCTTACTAGGATTCTCTCTTGAGAGTTCCTTTAATACCTTTGAATCATTGTCCTGGATCTGTCATGTTTCTTCTCGAGTCCACCAAAAGACCGTGCTTCTTACTGGTGATCTACGGACAGAGCAGTGGTGGACACAGTCACTTCCTCGCAACCCGATTTTATTTCCCTTCACTACTCTTCCTAGACAGATCGATACGACTTATCTTGATACCACATACCAACATCGTGAAGCTCCATATTTGAATATGCTGCTGAACCATGAATGCTTGCAAATATTTTATAGCTTTGTCAAGCATTACCCGCTCCATGTTTGCAACATCCACTTCTACTTCGTTGGCAAGATTTTGGGATTTGAGGAGCTATGGACCCAAATTTCCAATTTGCTAAGCACAGAGATGCATACTACGCAGAAAATTCTAAACAGAATCGGTGCGACAGTGAACGGTGGGAGTGATGAGTATGGTGATCTTCTTCTGAGTAAAATGACTACTTCAAGTGGACCCAAGATCCATGTATGTGGTGAACCAAAGTACGCACAGAGTTGTGATGATAAGGATTTCAATGTTCGCGTTAAAACTGCAATTAATATGCCAAAGGAAGAACTATGCGAATTGTCGCTTCCCCTTTATATAGGTCCTGACTGAGTTCTTCCCGTTAGATTGAAGCTTTTGTTTAAGATGAAAGGTGGTTACAAAGTCTATGAGGAAACACACTCTAGCCATTGCAGGTATCTTCTGTCACCAACAGGAGAGTACATGTTGAGGGACCGGATATATATTTTATTCAGCAGGCACTCTTCATATAAGGGGTGTTTGAGCTTTGTCAAGTTGTTCAATGTTTGTGATGTCTACCCCATTGTTGAAGACAGAAGCTCATGGCTTGAGCGTGGATTCAGCATTAAACGCCATTTTGGTGAGATATTGAAAGGTGACCGTTTTAGGTATGATGAGAAGTGTATGGAACTATACGGAATGGTAACGGTGATGCTGGAAGGAATGCCTGAAAAGATTGATAAACAGTGGAATGATGAGAAGAAGGACGTTTTACAGGACATGAGACGTGACATAACCGCATCTAACAGATTCTGCTTTAAGGGGCAACAAGAAATTCGAGATGCTGTCTATTCCAATCCCGACAAGCAGACAATGGCAGTAAGAGACATGTACAATGCCTTAGAGCGTATGGGAAGATCTTTGACGGAAGAAATCAGCAAAATATTGCTCAGCAGATGAAACATGGAGGTTTCGCTCTAGCTTTTAGAACGGATGTGGAGCAAAAGTATAAAGCGGAAGAAGAACTTGATGATTCATATAGTGACGATTGTGATCTTGATCACTATGTTTTTGAAAAGAAGAGAAAGCTCGAAAGAATAGAGAGGCCAAAGGAGTACGAATCCAGCGAGCATATGGAAGGGAGAGTTCTAGTGATGGAACAACAAGCTTCAAAGGAGGAGTTTGAAAAGCAGCAACATGAAGAAAATATCCTAACCTCTAAAGATACCATATCGTTTAATAGTGAAGCTACGGAGAGAGACGAGCCTGGCTTCCATAGTTATATCTTTGATGAACACCAGACAACCACACTCCAGGGCAAAAGAACACTGTGACATGCTGGAGTTTGTATAAGCAATTCCAAGTTTCAATATATAAGCATTATGACACATTGAACGGAGACTTCTTCTCCCAACTCCAACTGAAAGTGTTCCAGGCTTCTACGAATGAGCAATAGATAATGATAATGACATGACTGAAGAAAAGACGAAAAGATTTTTAATTACCCAACCCATGGCCTACTATTAGAGCCAGATATAGTACAGAAATAGGAGTGAAAAATACGAAGAGAGAACAAGAAACCTTCAAGAAGCAACTTGAAAATCAATTCTCTCTCCACTGGTGGCCACATTTGGTACACTGTTTCTGTGTTAGTAAAACAGCCAGAGATTGGAACAACACAATACACATACCTTATAAAACGTGGTCATAGGCTCATCAGCAGATCTGATCTGTAACTGGAAAAAGTAAGCCTTGTCATTACCACAGGAGTCGATGGGGCATTGGGCAGCCGTCTGATCAACGTTATCCCAAGCTCCGTCGCCACCAAGAACATCATCCACTTCCTTTCTTGGCAGCTCCTTACGGTCAAAAATCTCAGTTCCCGAGATAGTAAACTCATAGGGGCAAGTAGGACATGCCAGACAGTTGATCTCTCGGGAGTCCTTTTTGACCTAATAGTACAGTTAGAAATCTGATCAGCATGCATGTGAGTGATTTCCGCCATAAAAGTCACTTTTTCAGCTGGGCAAAAAGTAGCAGGCACATACCATAAGCATATTAGAGCATGTGGGGCAAAAAGAGAGCATCGTTATTCCACGAAGAAGTTCACCTATTAGAGAAGTAAGCCATTCGTAGATTCAAGAGACGATGAGGTCTGCTATCTTTTTCGGTCGGACAGGTCGGAAAACAGCGACTTCCGACCAAGCTCCGCGTTTTGATGATCTTCTTCATATGTCGAGACGTTTTCTCTTTAACAATACCGTTAAATAACCGGCGAATTGCTTTAGCAGCTCTGTGCATTGGGTTCTCTGTGAACTCACAAGCTTAGTGATGGCTGTTGTGTCTGGGACCAGCACAAATGCTGAACCAACGCCCGATCTATCAAAGGCTAGCATCAACGACGGCCACCATGACAACTTGAACGCCGGCGTCGCTTGTACACCCATCCCCAAATCTACAACTCCTATTCAGATTCCTGTTGAGCTGACGAAGTCACAGCTGATTGGAATGCTTCGAATGCCTCCCTTGAGTCGTCCTGGATGCTCTCCACTTGAAGAAGACTACTCCGAGCTCCTGGGAACCCGTATGATGGGCGCTGTAAAGAGAGCTCGTGGGCGGCCAAAAAAGAGAAAGCCTATTTGTTCATTGCGCCTTGAGAGATACGTTATCGATGATGATGAATCTGACGAGAGAAACAGCTACGGCCGTGCGAGAAGAATTATTAAACCAACGCGACTGGACTCAATCTACACGGAGGTAGAGGAGAAAAGAAAGAGACGTGGTGGCAGAAAGAAGAACAACTCGAGGAAGGGAAGGAGCACTACTCCGTTATCGGACACCTCATCCAGGATAGCTACGATAAAAGTGCAAATGGATGAAATAGAACCTGCCGAGGACGATGTAGACGACCGGTTTCTGCTTTCTGACGATGACGAGTCCATGGAGAGCGAAGACGAGAAGGAATGGAGACCAAACTTTAGAGGACTTGATTCTTCATTTACAGAGACCAAGAGAAATAGACATAAATTAAGCAAAAAGAAAGAACAGAAAGATGTCACAAGTGAAAGGTTACTGAGGAAAGCCGAAAGAGAAGAGCAAAAGAAGCTACAGAAGGAACAAATTAGACTCGAAAGAGAAAGGAAGAGTGAAGAGAGGAGATTCAAAAAGGAGCAAAATAGCCAAATATTACCAGTGAAGTTCAACAGAAAGAAGAGAGAGTTTGAAAAGAACGATCTTGGCGAGGATAGTGATACTCGTCCAGGGTTTACCTTCCTGAATATGAGAGATTCTAGAATTCTAAAACCAAGGAAGAAAACGATCGCATTGAAGAACGACAAAATTATAAATATGGACCCTTTTGCAAGTCCCAAGAAACAACGTGTCGGAGTTATCCAATTTGATGAAAATGATAAGTCACCCTCAAAACGAGGTATTCCACACTCTTTGTATTTTTCTCCTGCTAGAACACCAAATGGAAGAGCTGGATCACCAAGAAAGATGAAGAAGGAAATAGAAGAATTCCAAGACAGGTCGGCCAGAAAGAAGTTAAATGGCAAGCTTTATCGAATTTTGGATGATGGACTGGAAAATGAAGAAGATTATGAAGAGGATGTGCGCCTGGCCGAGAAGATCATTGAAGAATCAAAAATGAAGACCCCAGAGGGATCACCGTCGAAATCCCGTTTCGCAACTCCAAGAAGACTTACTTCAAAGAATGAGATTCCAACAAACAACCCCGACTTCGTGCCAACACCACTTCCAACAGCTAAAGACGAGGAAGATTTCCTGGATGCAAGATATGAAGACAAGGCACTCTTTCTTGATGGCCCCGATGGGTACTTTGACCAACACAGGCTCAAAGTGCGCACATCGCACAACTCGATGGTTCAGGCACCTGCTCTTGATTACGACGAATTCAATTCTTTGATTTTGCTAAGTGGTTTCTTACATGGATATCAGAAGGCCAAACTACAGGAAGGGTACAAAGAAATGTACACACAATGGTTGTTTGAGTTATCGCAAGGTTTCAACTTGTTATTCTATGGCATTGGCTCCAAGCGGACATTCTTGCTGTTGTTTATAGAGGAGTATCTAATGGAACGTGTAGAAGTTTCGACAGTGGTTGTGAACGGTTACAATCCACTTACGAACTTCACAGAGATCTTGAAGCAAGTGGCATCTATGTTTAAAATTGCCAAGATACCTAAGAGAAATGGCGAGATTGTGGACTTTTTGGTTACTCACTTTGAAGAGATGCGTGACAAATCTCCAAAGCTGATATTGCTGTTTCACAACATTGATGCAGAGCCGTTGAGGGAAGAAAAGATTCAGGGCTATATCTCCAAGCTTGCATCTATAAAACAGTTCTATGTTATTGCATCTATCGACCACATCAATGCACCACTGCTGTGGGATTCCATCAGACTGTCGAACTTCAACTTTGTCTGGCACAATCTTACGACGTTCACAGACTACCTGACGGAGATCTCCTTCCGCGACCCTCTTGTTCTAGGACAGACTCAGAAGTCAGCGGGTTCCAAGGGTGCTAAGTATGTTCTATCTTCGCTTACAAGGAACTCAAAATCTCTGTACCGCACGTTGGCGTCCAACCAGCTTCAGACTATGGAGGAAGAGCTCGCAGCTAAGAAGGATAAGGACCAGGACCGTCACACACTCCGGGGAACAATCAAGCACGCCCTGGAGTTTTCTAGATTCTTCCACCTATGTGCAGAGGAATTCATCTCGTCCAACGAAATCAACTTCCGGACGATGCTAACAGAGTTCATTGAGCACAGAATGGCTGTTTTACAGAAAGATCAGACTGGGACAGAAATGGTATTCATACCGTTCACGTTAGAGGAGATTCAGAAACTCCTAGAGGAAGAGCTACTATGAGACATACACTCCAATTCGCGCTCTACTGTAGTACACGGCACATCTTACCACCCAACATTCCCATTCCCCCTTAAAAATGCATTTCCACCTTTAAACGACCTCTCGTAGAACAATTCCTGTAGCACATGACCGATCAGATGCCCGATGCTCGTACCTTTCGAGCGGATCCGCGGTGTCCGGGTGTGGGTTCTCTCTGGTGTTCGGGTGTTTCCAGCCTGTTCTCAGATCAGTATTTTTGGAATCCCCGGGGACAGAGAGCACATTGTGCCCATCCATTGAAGTCAAAGGGATCACTACAACGACGGCAGCGTCCCATTGTTCCTTCCGAGTGCGCTGTCTGTTATGGATAAGCTTTCCCCGGGGGCAGTTGTTGCTGTAGGACAGCACGATGCCGAGATTTTAGCGTATCTTGCGGAAGGTGAGTGTGTGGCGTGGAACTTATAGCCGACGTGGTTCCCATCATATCTTATTATCTGAAAAATGCTAACAAAACTGTATAGGCGGCTTTGCACATATCTACAAAGTCCATTGCACACCACGAGAAGATAACAAAGATGAGGCAGTGTTAAAACGAGTAATTGTGAAGACTAAGCCCGAGCTTAATTTGCTTCGGATGGAAGTGGACACTATGAAAAGACTATCACATTCCAAGCATGCTGTTCGATACTACGACTCAAATGCCCAGAAACTTCCCGATGGGACCTACGAAGTACTGCTACTGATGGAGTATTGTCCAAATAAGTCGCTGCTGGACTTCATGAATATGCACTTGAAGACAAAACTGCGTGTGGACCAGGTCACTAAGATCATGTACCAGATAACCCAGGCTCTTGCTGACATGCACGAATTGAACCTGATCCATAGGGACTTGAAGATCGAGAATGTATTGATTGATTATGATGGAAACTTTAAGCTTGCAGACTTTGGTTCTTCTTCCGGTTACCTTGCTGCCCCTACGAACCAGGAAGAGTTCCAGCTTGTTGCCCATGATATCATCCATAATACCACACCACAGTATCGTGCGCCGGAGATGATTGATCTTTACAGAGGCCTCCCTATCAATGATAAGTCTGATATCTGGGCTCTTGGAGTGTTTCTGTTCAAACTGATGTACTACACAACACCCTTTGAGACCCAAGGCGAGCTCGCTATCCTACACGGGTTTTTCCAGTTTCCAGAGCTTCCGAAGTACCCATCACGGCTTAAGAACCTAGTCATAATCATGCTTCAGGTGAATCCAATGCTGAGACCGAATGTTTTCCAAGTCCTGTGTGAGATATGCGATATGATTAGCAAACCGGTTCCTATCAAGGACATTTTCGGGTTAGGAAAGTACGATTTTGAAGCGTATGCCAAGTATCAGCAACAAGTACAGATACAACAACAGCAACAGGCTCAGTTCCAACAGCAGTACTTTCTCCAGAAACAACAGGAACAGGCGAAACAGAAACTACAAGAACAGACAAAACAGAAACATGCTCAGCATCTTTCATCTCCAGAGCCAGAGAGCCGTTTCACATCACAGGAACCATCACCTCAACCACAACAAGAACCGCTCGAACCAGAACCTCATTTGGACCACTCTCCTGAAGACCCAACGTTCAAGAACGGGAAGTCCTCACAGTCGATTCATCCTCATGAACTCACCCGTTCTTCCAAATCTAGTTTGGGTGATTTGAAATCCCTTGGTGAAGCATTGGAAGCTGAAGAAGATGGGAGTGAAGTTGACTTGGATAATGTGGAGGATCGGTTCCCCGACCTAGAAGATATCGAGGCTGTAAAACAGAAGTATCCTGACGTTAATGATACCAAGACTGGGAAATCAACCGAATCGTATGCTTCACCCTCCTCGAAGATTGATACTTTACTAAGTGAGAAGTCGGATGAGGTATCTCGAACAACATCTAGAGAATCACGCTTTGACGATAGAGCTCACGAGGTTCCCAAGATGGGACTCAAACTTTCTCAAACAGAAGCATGGACAATTCCTGGCAACCCAGTTAATCTTGAGGTTGACGGAGTCTTCCATACAGGCAATGTGGTGAATGAGGAAGAAAAAAGTGAACCAAAAAAAGCTTCAACTGTTGATGGAGAGAAGGAACAAAAGGAGCTACCAGTTGCAACAGAAATCCCACAGGTCGATACAGTGAAGACAGATACAATGATGACAAAGAACTCGTTTGATAATTTGTTTGATTTTGAATCCTCACCAGGCATTGGTGGTGAAAATGTTTTCCCTTCCGCTCCTAGAATCCAGTCAAAGATCCATCCCTCTTCGAGGACCGTTTCACAACCTGAAAGCAAGAGGCTTTTGTCCCATTTCAACGACCCATCCTCAATTGGCGTATCTCGAAACCCGTTTCCAATATCTTCTCTCCAAACATCCAAGAACCCATTTCCAACAGCTCCTCCAACAGTTCATCCTGCTTCATCACTGGACGCAAAGAACATCTTAAGACCCCAGAGTTCGGGTGTGAACCCATGGGCACAGTACACACAGCAACAACCACCACCTCCCCAGCAAACTCAACAGCAGATTCCTGTTCAGCTACCACCAGCTCATTTGGCATCGGCACAGAATTTGTATAGTCAAGCTCAGCCACACCGGCGAGTTGCATCCATAGAACAGCAGCCGGTGCTTCCAACTCGCCCTAATGGTGCCTGCTATACTCCCAAGTCCCGTCCGAAGTCCCTCCTTTTTACTTCCCCAACTATCACAGTTACAAAGCCCGAAGCAAAACTAATTGACATTGATGATGAGCCTAAAGAGCACAGACCAAAGTTGGACCTACAGATGCGTGCTATGGAACTGATTCCGGGACAGAATACTCATGAAGATGCTGGCTCTGACACAGATACTGACAGCAATGGAGACTTAAAAGTAGAGGTGATGAAAGTCCGCACGAATAGTAAGAGCTCTATCGATATTAGGACCTCATCTGAGCTCAATCGACTTAATTTGGATCTCCAAGAGCTTGATCTCGATGATGAAGGTGGTAAGGACAGTGACTCCAGACATTCTAGACGGTCGCTCAGCTTGCGCCGTTCCCCTTCAAACACCCAGAGGAAGTCGTCTCGGTCCCGCTCTTCTAAGTTTGAGGACCAGCGGAAGAGCTTCCTCGGGTTTTAGACTGTTTATAGGAGAATTATACGAAACAGAAGCATCAACCCTTGCACGTATATATGATGAGAGAGCTTAGGTCATCACACAAAGTGTGCTTATATAAGCATGTCATATATCAGAAGGCGCTTTGGGCTTACGTAAGGATAGCGAAAACACCGAATCCCCTATTTTTTTCGCGTCGGTACACGAAAACATTACACCAGCAGAATCGCTTGAATGGGTTTCCATGGAGCTTCTATTAGTTTCTGTGGGGACTAAAGATTTAATAGGCACATTCAGAGTACCAGAGATCACTGAGAGACTGACACAAATCCAGATGGCCGGGACGTTTGAGTACTATCCAACGAATGAGGAACGCGACCGTGATTCGTACTGGATTGTGAACTTCGTTCGTAATGGGTTCCTAAAACTATACTGGGTTTACTACATCCATCTCCCGTACTATCTAATGGAGACACAAGATGCTGCTCTTCTACACTGCTTCTTCCTTGTGCTATTTTCGCTTATGGTATATGCTGTTTTTGCGTACCTTCCACACTCTCTGTTCCAACTGTTTACAAGAAGCTACTACTACCTGACAGGAGATGACTTCAGAAACCTGTTAGTTGAGTACGGTGTGAAGCTCGGGGACGCACATACATGATGGAGAACTTGAGGTTAATTGCCTGATCTGAAATTTTGACGCAACTGTTCCATTTGGATGCATTTTCATACACCATTGGCGTTATTCTGTCATACTCTGCTTCCATCGCTCTGTCATTCTCTACCACCATGGTTTTTCGACCCTGTCATATGCTATCTCTTGATTTTCATTTCTAGTTCTGCCCCGAGCAAAGAGCTTTCACCACTGCTGTGCTGCACACTCATTTCCACATTCTCTTCCGGGAGCCTATTTAATGTTATGGTTTTCCTTCTTCTTGATAACACATCCCTGACTCTATTATTTCTGGTGCTACGTATGTAGAAATCCTCCATTCTGAAAACTGGCTGGCCAAGCAGAACTGCTGGAGATACTACTCCTATATCCCACAACAAGGCCCAGACAGGTACAAGAGCCGTTATGTAAGGCCGTTGGAGAATCGCAAATCAACTGCTTGGTACCCAAAGGGACATATTTCTGAAACTTTTTTTGCGTGCGTGGTCTGCATGGTATGACAAAGGATCAGCAGATAGCGTGATCACAAACACACAAAGTGGTCCTATACAAAGTGGGAGGTATGTCAGTGTAGGCAAGTACTAGCAGACATTAGCAACTATTAGCAGGCATGGCAGAAATACACGGATATAGGCGATATTGCAGTTGTCGAAGGTATGATAGCACATAGTATAGCAGGTATACAGGTAGTCATTGTTTCGGGCACAATGGACGATATTACGCTGGAACGCATTTTGCTATTTTTTGACCCAGGAGAAATAAAATCTTGAGCAAGAAACCGAACTAGGCCAAATTTCACTTCCCCAAGAGTATGCTTTGGCGCAAATCATATTGCGCCAGCACCATGGCCGTACTACCACAAGGATTGTGTCGGTGATGGCCCTTGGGGCATAGCCGAAATTAGTCCCGTGTGCGGCTATAACTCGACAGCACGACAGCATCTGGAGGTTGTACTGCTTGTTTGCTCTGTGTGTCAGCATCTATGGGACAGTGAGGCTGTCATCATCGGCTTCTGTGTCTTTTATACGCTCATATCGGTGTTAATCTATCTTGTCTTCTGGGGTTTTTTTGTGTTGCTTGATGAATTCGTTTTGTGTAACTAGCGCACCACGGGTCGGTTCCGAATCCACACTTAAAAAGTAGATATATATCTATATGCATGTATAAATAAACAGGAATATAATTTGCCACTAATTAAAAAAAATATAATCCATATTTTCTACGCCACAAAACAAACCTCGTTTTAACCCTAGGGCTGTGTCTTCGGTGTTTGCCGTGTCAGTGTAATACAACCACACTGCGTCCGCGTGTATCTCTCCAAGTTCCAATGTACCCGACAATAAGCTGGCTTCCAGAATTCTACATCCAATGACATATACCGATACACTTAGACGTACACCCAAGTGTCTACGCAGGACTGGGTTCCAGCGGCACTATCGGGCAATAAGCGCTTTCTCTACACATTGCTACGTACAAGCCAGAGAAAACAGCCAAAGAAAACCAGGACACAAAGATACAAATGACATGGCTAAGGGTGTTGCTGGACCCTTAAGGGGCGTCCAAAACAATCCACCGGGCCTTTTAGGTCCAAAACACCGGCTCATCAAAACTTGTCGTAGAGTGTTGTAGTGCGGCCAAAACGTGCTGTCAAAGAGCGTACGATGCTATCAACCGTGCACGGCTAAGCCAACTACACCGGCTACTCCCAAACCGGCACACACCGTACCGACCCATAGAGACAGTGAGTGTGAGACACCCACGCTTAAAACGACGGTTGCAACGGTTCAAGCTTCGCTACGTCTTCTAGGAGTTTCTCTGGGTCACCGCACCACACAGAAAGAGCAATCTCCGCCACCCCATATCCACTATCCGTCTCCACTCTTCGTCTCCACTCCGAATCACCATATCCTGGTAGCTGCTACCACTTTCTGCCCTTCCCAAACAACCATTCGTACTACCAGCTATTCCTGCCACCAAGATAGCTATTCGTACCAGAATTAACCATAACTAATTGACCATGGAGAATGTCGTCATCGGAACATCCATGAAAGACCCTCCTGGCACAATTTCCCCTAGACATGGCCACTGGAAATGCTGGACGCACACCTATGTGCCTTAATGCGGCCCAGATCTATATATAGTGACGTGTCCTGGTGACCACCGGGACATGTCCCGAGCGGGGCCACGAACCACCCACTAACAAACCACCACAATCCATCCTTGGACACGGACATAAACACCCAATGGGTGTTTCCATGTCCAGTGGGTGGGTGTCATTGCCAGAGCGCCCATACTGTCTGGACTATGGGCTCCGTCCCGAGCCCGCTTACTGGCCCACCGTTGTGGGGGTGCTACCAAACAAAAGCCTCCTCCCCACTGCTTCTGTCTGGTTCCCATGGAGACAAGCTGTCCTTTTCCACCGATGCACCAACCGAGGGGACGGACAAACTCACTGGCAGGAAAAAAGTCTCGGCAGGGTCCATCACAATCAGCAGGGTCTTGGCAAAAGTCTTGGCTTTTTCTTGGGGCGCCTGTTTGTCCTTGCGTGTTGTCCTTTTTTTCCCTGACTTTTTTTTTCCCATCGTCAATGCCGCACCGCCCTTTTCTCTCCCCTCTAATCTACAGTTCTGCACGCCTGGGGCCAATCATCGTGCTCGGAGACAAACCGCACAGCCCCCTCGTCTCCTTTATTCCTTGCTTTTTTTCTTAATATTTTGTGCGTGGCCAAGGGCCAGTGGGCCGGTCATGTGGGTTATGCAGTGGGTTACGCAGTGGGATGTGCAGTGAGCTGTGGGCCGTCTGTGGGCTGTCTGTCCGTATGTCTGTGTCTATTTGTGGTGCCTATATGGTCTTATGGAGAGCTTTGTTATCTGCTGTCCTTCCAGTCTTCCAGTCTTCCAGTCCTCCAGTCCTCCAGTACCTCAGTACCTCAGTACCTCAGTCCCTCAGTCCCTCATCTAGTCTCACACTTCACCGCCTTCTCCCATCCCTTGTCCCAGCCTTCTCGTTTTCTCCCGCTTTCCCCCGGTGTCCCCCTTCTCACCCTCCAAACCCTTAAACTGTTTGCCCATGCCGCTCCACCGCCTCTCTGCGTCCGTGCCGGTGCGTCTGTCTTTGCCGCGGCCTATCTCCCTGCCGTGTCCGCTTTTGTCCTTCTGCTTGTCCCTCTGCCTGTGCACTGTTTGTCCCTTTGCTGTCCCCTGCTGTCCCTCTGTCTTTGTCCTAGTCTTTGTCCTACAGCTTTTTTCTCTTTGCCGGCCTTGTGAATGTTTTTCTTTTTCGTACAGTTTGTGCGGCCCTGCAACGAGCTGCCTACCGACCGAACCTTGGGCTTTCCCCCTGTAAATCAGTCTGTCTCTGTATTTATATAATTCGGGCTTTGTCCATAGTCGTTCCTCTCCTCGTGCTTAGTCCCTTTTGTCTTGCTTGGCAACGGGTCTGAAGCAGAACACTTTACCGCTGGAAAAGTCAGAGACCATAGGAGACCTCAAGACACCATAAGTGACTGGGTTTTTCGGCACTAGGAGACGGACCCACTGAGAAACAATACAAGGAAAACCGGGAACCTGAGGCCATTTGATCTAGCTGTCTTTGCCTGGCCTGAAGATTTCGGAACTGAGAATCTGAGACCCGGAGGACTCGACAACCTGGAAAACTTCTTCCTTTGTACCTAGACGATTTACCAAGGAGATAAAGAATTCGTATTTACCCCTTGCGATAGAAGTGGAAATACTGTGCTAAACTACCGAACTCCATACTATCAAACTATCAAACTATCAAACTATCAAACTATCAAACTATCAAACTATCAAACTATCAAACTATCAAACTATCAAACTATCAAACAGCTATTAAACTACCATATTCATACTACCATACTACCAAACTTACCATACAATAATAGCACTGTTTTAGAGAACCGTTTGCGAGCGCTATTTGCCTGGCAGGACCACAATTACTACTACAAGCACGACTGCACAACTCCAGCTGCTTAACTACATAACTACTGTACCTCTATCTTTGCCACTACCGTACAATTATCATAAAAACATCATACAAGTACCGCCACCGCCACCGCCGCCAGCGTCACCATACAACCGCCTCCACCACACTCAACAGCACTCCTGAGACAATACCAGCCTCACTCCACCACACGACGGCACCATACCCGAGGCTAAGATTGCACCGACTACTCCGGCCAATATCGAACGGCCATTTGGGAACCCTGAGAACTCTTAGACCCGGAAACGGTGATCCTGGTGTACCCTCATCCCCTACTCTACCGATCAACGCCGTCTTCTATACAACTATCGTACATCAATTACCTCTGTGAGGCAGCTAAAAAGCAGACATAACACCTGGAACCATCACAAACACACTCCGTTCTCATCAACAAAGAACTAATCCCTGTTTTCAACACTATTATAGTATTAATACCATTTCTAACTCCAGTTGCCAGAAACTCATACCATACAACGACACAAGGCTACAAGGAGACCAGTTGTATCACCAATAACAGAAGTAAGTGGAAGTATCTCTATAAAGACCCTCCAGTCACCAACTCTAGCTGATATTACCACCGCGCTTAATCTTTACAGAAGACCCCTTTGATCTGCCTCTATGGCTCTCCAGACAATGGCGAAGACTACACCACAGGTGTCCCTGCCACCGATTTCATCACTGCTAGGAGACGTTCATATTGGGCCAGTCCACCCTCATCATGACGTTATTACATACCACACACTTCTGGGGAACCACTTTACTGGGTCTTCACTACCACTTTTGATCCCTCTGGATGACCAGAACTACTCGTACGCCTCAGACTCGTCGTCTTCAACATCGCCACCTGTGTCGTTAGTATCCATCCCAGCAATCCGGCCTCACCTACCACCACCACCATCATCAACACAACACAAACATGTTCACCAAGATTCTCAGGAACTCGCTTCTCCAGAGCTCTCTGCTGTTGTAGATCCAAGTGGTCACAGCTTCGCTCCGTACGACTCGAAGAAACCTCGCAAATACAAGTGTAAAACATGTGACAAGAGCTTCACCACATCGGGTCATCTAGCACGCCATTCTAGAATCCATACTGGTGAAAGAAAACACATTTGCCCCCATCCTGGCTGTGAAGCTCGGTTTGCCAGACAGGATAACTGTATGCAGCACTTTCGCACGCACAAAGCTAACAGAACAAAGGGTTCAAGACGGAAAGTATGAGGTTGGCATACACATAGACTATTTTCTCCTTTTTTATTCCTTTTTTTCTATAACAGAAATAATCGTATCACTTCTTCTTTTTATTGGTTACAGATTACAAGGATGTTTGGGTTTTGGGTTATTCTTTCTTCTTTTTATATCCTTTTACTTGTTGTCTGGTCTGGTCTTGTTTTGTTCTCGTTTGCACATCGTTTCTTCAATTCTCAGTTTACCCTTGCTATTATTAAATGTGAGGCCCCTTTTCCTTTATTCATTCACTTGGTAATGTCGGTGTTTGATTTCCATGGTCCATGGGGTTTAGGGTCTGGTGGTGACCACAGCACAGTCTCATAGAGACAAATATCGATAGCTATTTCTGCCAAAATATATCTTCATATTCGATTTCTCTATCGTTTTCACACTATGCATCGGTATCTATCTATGTGAATGTGTCGTAGAGCGGAAACGCCGCACTGAGGTTGAAGAGGCGGGTTTAGTAGATACAGCATTACATGCTGCACTGACTCCCTAGACCATTGATCTAAGATACGTCTCTGTTCACGCTTGCCTTGCTTATTAGTTTTCTGCATAAACTAGTTTTGAAGCCATAGAGCTCCTTACAACCGAAACGAAGACGCAAGCTATATCACACAAAACTGTACTCAAGGACAATCAACAAATATAGTACGTCTAACAGACAAGCTTTTTATTCTACACCTCTGATGGGCTGTGAAGCTACATCGTATAAAGTACGTCCATATTGAGGATACAGGCAAAGAGGTTCTATCAAGGAGAAATGGAGTTTCAAAAGGCCATGGTATTGTCATCAAGACTCAAAAACTCATGATAAAAGTCCGCAATAATACTTCATAAGCGGCGAATGTATATACTACTCGATCACACCATCATATGATTATCACTTTTGTTAAGCACAGTAGAGCATCAAGGGTAAAGCAGCGAAGCAGCAACATTAACGTCACCTCCAGCCTGTGTAAGGAGCTGGATGGCCTTTTCACGGGTGCATCCAATGTTGATCATCTGGTTGATAGAACTCTCTGGGAATGGTGAAGAACCAGTCGATTGTCCAATAGGCGCAGCAGCAGGCACTGGAACATGTGTTTGAGCAGTACCAGAACCAGTTCCAATAATAGTACCGGAACCACTATTCAGCGGGTTCTTAGGGATTTCAGACTCACCAAGGAAGGGTGTCTCAACATCAGCAATTCGAAGAACATGTTTCTTAAAGTCGAGACATGCCTGGTGGCGACTCAGCATGTCCAATCCAAGAAGCATATCTACGCCAATATCCATCACCGTGAACGAAACAGGCATGAAAGAAGTACCAACTTTCATTTGTGCCACATGGATTCTGCCTAGAATATCGGATTTGCCAACCCCCATAGCGATTCCTTTGAATCTCTTGTCAATAAGATGAGAAAGACCACACTTCTCAGACATTGCCGAACTTATAATTGTAGCCTGGGCACCAGAATCAACAAAAGCCTTTACGGGATACCCGTTAATCTCAACAGATACATAAAGCATCGTCATAGACCCAAACATCTCAGGCATGTTTTCCATGGCCATCTCCAAATTCTGGTTGATGAGCTCCTGGCGCTCCATCTCCTGGCGGTCCCTCGCCATTTGTTCTCTCTGTTCCTGAGTGAAAACTCCTTGGCCTGACACTTCGCTATACTCAGGGAGTAGTGTTCCCAGTCCCGCATCAACAAGTGCCTGGACTCTCCGTCTTGTCTCCTCTGTAAGGCCGGTTGATGGAGTCTCTGGAAGAGGAGGTTGTTGGTGCTGTTGCTGTTGCAGTTGTTGATCTCTTAAACCATTCCCAAAAGAAACAGAGATTATATCATCAGCACCAAACCCAAGTTCTTTAAGAGTCGAGTGTTGGGATGGGTCCTCGTTTCGCAATGCCCTACCGTTATGGTGAATGACGAAGCTGTCTGTCGACTTACCACACTCCGCCCCGACGTACGCATACATGTCTTCGAGTGTGAGGTCAAAGCTAACATCTAGCGACAGAAGATCGTCGTTATCAAAAGATAAAGTGATTGGTGGCATCTCAAATTGTTTCTAGGTTATTTCCAAGTTGTTTACAGATGGTTTTGAGGTAGTCTTCCAGGTTTCCTTAACAGTTTTCATCCCATAGCGCATTCTTGGATGTTGATGATGCTCCAATACCTTTTTCTCCATGTTCCATCGCGGCTGGCTGGCGGCATTTTGCCACCACCACAACTAAGCAGTTCCCAGTCCATGCAACACACTCTGTGGACCTTTTGCTTTAGTAACCAATGGAAAGACGTATTTTGAGATCATCGACGGTTTTTAAGGAAGCGCCACTGGCTGTTGTGGGTGTTACGACCGTGCTGGGCACGAAGCGGAAGCTCATGGAAGTAACATCAACAGGTCCAACACAGGAAAGAAACCTTTCTACAAACACCCAGAAGAAAACGAAGACGACTAACAAAAAGACAAAGTCGACGGATACAAAGAACTCAAAGGCAACGAAGACATCCTCGAAGTACTCCTTCAAGCAATGGGAAGAAGATCTCAAGAAGAAGCACCCTGTCCCTAAAGACATGGCGCTCCCAACTAGCTTCGTATCACACCACCATCCACAGTTCATAGAAGCCGTTCAGCATATCCTAACACTCGACCCTTCGTTATACCCACTTGTTGTTGATGCTCCGTTCCCGGGGTTTGCTTTAGAAAGCACCCCCTCGAAAGGACTGAACGAACACTATGGTAGGCTGTGTCGCAGCATCATTGGACAGCAGGTTAGCGGCGCTGCTGCTCGGTCGATCGAAAACAAGTTCAGGGCTCTTTATGATGGTGTTGCTCCTACACCGGAACAAGTGCTTGACACTACAGAAGAAGCTCTCCGTGGTGCTGGGCTGAGCGCACGCAAGTGTGAGTACATCAAGAGCGTGTCGATGAAGTTTACAGAAGGTGCAATCGACGAGCATTTCCTAGCAACTGCACCTGATCAAGACCTCATTGAGAAGCTTGTTGAGATGAAAGGCATCGGAGAGTGGAGTGCAAAGATGTTTATGGTGTTTGGCTTACACAGACTTGACGTGTTTGCGTGTGATGATCTCGGCGTAGCTAGAGGCATATCAAGGTATCTCGAAACAAGACCACACTTGTTGAAAAAAGCTGTGGACGAAGTCGACATGTCGCTACACAAGAAAAGAGCAAAGTTCCAGGATAATAAGAAACGCGACTGGAAAGTCATCCACGATGCCCACACTAACCATATCGCTGACATGTTCCGGCCGTACCGTTCGGCTTTCATGCTCCTGATGTGGAGAGCAAGTTCTACCAATATTGAGGTTCTGGATACGGTTGGGAAGGAATAGTGGACGTTTTAGAGAGGACAATGGTCACTTCACATGTGTGTATAAATTCTAAGATTCTAAGAAGGAATGTAATATAATTTTCAATATGGTCACCCTGACCGTAGTTCTTTAAATAATGTTTCGGTAATTATGGTCTGAAGATGCCCTGTGCTGTTGAGATTCTTGTTTGGGTCAATCCAAAAGTGGGTTCTTCCGATAAACAAGATAACAGTTATATTTTACACCCAAAACTTGAAAGCGAATAATAATTTCATATACAATGTATTCAATGTATTCAATACTTTCCCTATCTCTTCCGTTTCGGTATGACTCCTTCAATCTAATTTGCAGAAGCGGTAATGTATTGAGCTCATCTAGTAATATGAGCGATTCCCGAAAAAAATAATTATGCTAAGTGAAACATTTCTTTTTCTTTTGTCATTTCTTGAAATCCTGAGAATTTATCATAGACACTTGATCCCTACCTTATCCTGAAACCTTTCATGATCATAGACCCACTCGTGCCTACACCTGTGCCTGCGACCGTGCCTACGCAATGGGAACCGTAGGAGGAGGACCAGTAAAAGAGTTGCTTCTCTTTATTTCCCCTGTCAGCACTCGAGATTCCTACAGTATTCAAGTAAACACAACCATGAATACCCTTCGGCACCCGCAATTGCTAAAAAGCGCTCATATCAGTTCCCTAAGGACCCAACGGGCCAATTACCCCGGTCGGAAACATATACTTATATATAGCAGTTCCCGATTAAACCACTCCAAAAGGGGATACTTCAAAAGCAGACGTGCCTGTAAATGAGAACAATTCGTCGAAGGGAGGATTCTCTATAAATGTCTGTTTCCTAATATCAGTGTCTTCCATATCTTCGATTGTATATAGTGGACCCTTGATGACACAAAACCAAACGGGCCACCGAAACATCAACAAAACTCAGCACCACGCAGTGTCAAAAGAACCCAACAAAACCACACACACATCCACAGAACATCTATTGGCGATAACACCGGAAAATATCTATGAAAAGGGGCGTTGTACTCCCAGATATTCCTATGAACCCGGCTTCCAAAAGCCGTGTCGAAGGCCCAATTGCGCCACTTTGCTGCCAATAGTTTCGCCGGAGTACCCATTACGGTAATTAGGCGTTTCATGAGCGCCAATTGGCGCGGCACAAAAAATTTCATTTGACCATACCCAAAAAAAGGACATGCCGAGCACTGTCACAACGTTGTCCACCCGTGGGCATTCCATACGACGATCTTTCACTTAAGAAAGCAGCGTATATATAGGCGTGTTCTTGATCCCTCGTCCTCACTCGTACTCTTGGTGTGCACTCTGGTGCTTTTGAGGTGGTTTTCTGCACTCTCCACTGCCACGCGACCCGTTGTTCTTAAACATCAACAACACTAAAGGACACTGGCAATCTGCAAAGGTGTGCCGGCCTTGACCCCTTAATAAGCACATGTACACTCCACTAAAGGGGCTTCCCAATAACATGAGCAAGGACGTTGTTTCTCCCTTCGCACAGCTCTCCCTCAAGCCGTCAACCGCGCCCAAGAGTCGGCATGCTTCGTCAAGTTCGTCAGCATCTTCGCTAGGACCATTAAGGGTACTTTCTTCCTACAAAGCGTATGCCGATGTGTCTGAAAATGCAATCATTGATGATGATGAAGACGATTCTCTGCGTTCAGAGACAACAGTGCTTGTTTCGCCGAACTTACTTGCAACTTCTTCTGAGAACAACTCCACTGGCCGGCTACTTCCAAGCCTCTCCACGATCTCGCTTCTCTCTCTGAGCCGGGAGAATGCTGATACACTGGGCCTGAGTGCTGAAAACATGAAACGGAAGTCGATCTCCAGTCAGGCGTCGTTCTCCTCTGCCCGTGTCCCACCATTCCAGATCCATCGCCACCAGCAGTTCTACTCAAATACCTATGCAAACTCCCGAAGAGCATCTGCTCAACAGCCCATTCCAATCAACTCAACACCAGAGACTCCAGTGTTTGGTCCTACATCTCTAGCCAACTCTCCCTCACGGTTCATTCTGTCTCAACAACAACTTCCAAGCTCGTTCCAACAACAGCGGCACGCTTTTCCTGGCATGACGAGGAATAACTCCAATCCTGCTCAGCAAGTGCTTGTGACGGGGAACATGAGCCCGTTCCTCAAGCCGACACAAGACGAGCAAGTACCAATGACACCTTTGATGCTGAGTGGTGGAACAGACGATGGTGAAGTGGAGTAATTTGCGATGCCAATGACGGGGATTTGGGACCTGAGTATTGGAGATTGCCATTCTATGGCTTTAGCATCTTTCATTTTAGGCTGAGATTGGGTGTTTCAGGGTAGTTTAAGCGTCTGTTTTTTTTTTATATTGGGTGGTTTCATGGTTATTCTTTCTTTTTATTAACTCTTTCCGTTTTTATGTTGCTAGCATTGTTTGTTTCCATTTTCTATTGCATAATATAAATACCACACACTTCACTTACTACCAGGATATACACGATCATAAACATAATACGAGCATTCATTTGCTATATAAGGCGATGAGGCACTGTGGAGATCGCACACTCTTTACTGTCTGGAGTTGATGATGTCAACAAACTCGGCCTTGAGAGAAGCACCACCAACGAGGAAACCGTCAACATCTGGCTTGTCCTTGAAAGATGGAGCGTTCTGGCCGTTTGCAGAGCCACCGTACAAGATTCTGATGGACTCAGCAACCTTTTCACCGAGCTGCTGCTTCAAGAAGTTTCTAATGTTCTTGTGAGTCTCTTGGGCATCTTCTGGAGTGGCAGCCAAACCGGTACCGATGGCCCAGACAGGCTCGTAGGCAATCACAACGTTCGACCAGTCCTTAACGAGCTTGAGAACAGCGGTAAGCTGTCTTTCGTTGACCTGGTCGGTAACGCCGGACTTTCTCTCCTCCAAGGTCTCACCAATGGCAAGCATGACCTTAAGACCAGAGTCAAGAGCAAACTTGGTCTTCTCAGCGACAAACTCGTCAGACTCACCAAAGATGGTACGTCTCTCGGAGTGACCAAGGAGAACCCATGTAGCACCAACATCCTTGACCTGCTCAACAGAGATCTCACCGGTGAAAGCACCAGAGCCCTTAACGTAAGCGTTCTGGGCACAAACCTCAACCTGCTTTGTGGAGACGAGCGAAACGGTGTAGTCCAAGTAGGTGGATGGTGGAGCGATCACAACCTCTGTGTTTGGGTCGAGGGCAGCGGTGTTGAGACGTTCAACAATCTCCTTGATGGAAGCCTTGGATCCGTTAAGCTTGAAGTTACCACCGACGAAGAACTTTCTGGCCTATCAGGTCCATGTTAGTTGATCTTCGAACGTTCCACAAAAGGGGATTGACAGTTCCATCGGAGTCCCTGATGGAACAATTGACCTTACAAACATACCATTTTGTACTGTTCTATGATTAATTAGACGTTTAGACGCTATCTGCTATCTAATCCAGCCCCTTCGTTCGCCCTTGGGTGTTGGGGTTGGACGTGCTTTTTATATACGCCGACACACCACCACTGGGTACCGGGTGATGACGGTGATGACACGTGACACGCCCCGAGGGCATGGACCGATGCGGCCGCCGATGGCGTGCACCTGCCGAGGCCCCAATCCGGGGAAATGGCGGCCCCTGGAAATTGTACTAGGAATACTTAAGGGAATATTGCTCTTTTATACTCTTTTATGATCGACTATGATATTATTTATACTTTTATGGTGTTTTTCTATTTCGTTCAGTCTCGTCACTTCTTCGGGTTTAAGAGCTCGTATGGCATGCGACCAAGCAAGCATGGTGCTATGATGGATCAGTTTTTCTGTTAAAATAAATATATCGTAAAGGAGAAGTACATCTTTTCTTCTGTAGTATTCCGTCGGTGTTAAGTGCTCTCCCTGTTGTTCCACTGAATATGTTCTAAACCACTGTTCATGTTCTTAACTGTTTCTTACTTGTTCACGGTTACTGTTTATGGTCCACTGTTATTGTCGATTTCACCGTTCATGTTCTTGCTCCTTGAATAAGGCCCTTAGGCTATGCCATTTGTATGACCACCCATTCTTTATATGATAGCAACACTCCAACCACCAGCACTGGCGCAAACTGCCGACTACCCATCGTTTAGAGTCTTCCGGAAAAGCTCTTTTAGCTTATTCTCCTTATCCCTTTGCCTCCGTAGCGTCTCTGGGTCAATATCATCAGATACAATAGCATGGTACGTGGTGTCCATATAGCTATTGGAGTTCTTTATGACCTCGTTTTTGATCTCAGCACGGAACTCTGTTTCGTCCTCATCTTCGTCCCACTTGTGAAGTTTTGTCAGCAGCGCATACTTCTGAGTCTGGTTATTCTTTTCCATCATTATCAACTGACAGTGCGGCACGTTCTTCAGTGATTCAAACTCCTCGTACGTCCAACGGTACCATTTCATCAAGAATACACGTGCCCATATTCCGTGGGTCACTAGCACAAGCACAGAGGGGAACTTCTCACTATTGAACTGTCTAAAAAGAGTCTCGTTAAAACCAGCACACCGGTCATATACATCAGCTGCACTCTCCCCAAAAGGAATCCGATAGAAGAAATGACCGTAGTGAGCCCGTTCCTGCCATATCTTTTCCATTTCCTCTGCGCTACTCTGGAAGTTGCCAAAGTCCTGCTCCCTCATTCGGGGCTCTTCGTGTACCTTGTAACTCACACCACAATCTTTTATCCCGTCAATGAGTCCTTTGAGTGTCTGTCTTGTGCGTTTATATGGAGATGTGTAGAACAGAACAGAGTCGTCCTCATGGAGTAGTCCTTTCAACTTGAGTCCAGCTTCATGGGCCTGGCTATGTCCACGGGCCGTCAGTGTGATCTTGTGGTTTGGGATGTACCTGTTAACCGACTTGTCGCAGTTTCCCTCGCTTTCGCCGTGTCTCACCAGAATGATTAGCTAGACGTATTCGTGTCTTGTTAGTATTGGGAATGCATATAGTTGGTCCATCCATGAGCTTCTCATGATCCATAGTCTAGCACAGTAGAGGCTATCCAGCTCATATTTTTCAAAAGAACACATACACGTGGTCGGCCCATTTCTCCTACTGTTCTGTTGCTCCGTTTAAAAGTGCAATTCGAAACTCCTTCGAGTCCCTTTGCCGTCTTTTATAGCCTTTCGTGGACACTCATGGTGGTGAGCCTTAGTGGACGTGCGCTATATGCACACGCGGTACGCGCACGCTGTCATCATGAATGCTCTTTTCCGTCTAAAGGCATGATGAAAGGCCAATCTAAAGGCATGGCTTTAAGGAAATTGATAAATGATATGCTGCTAGAGGGATGATGTACGTGTACTTGTTCTAATATACAGGACCCAGTGGACCACATGGTTCTTTTATCTCTTAATTGTCGTCTTCATCGGGGTCTTAACAATGCTACTACTACTTCACTCTCATCTTCATGGTCTGATCGCAGAGTCTGTGAGGAACTGGCCCAGCACCTGTTGTTCCACATCCTCGGAGGTGTAGCTGATCTTCCCGGTCAGAGGCAACCACTCCTGAAGACTAATATCGCCCTTCTTCTTCTGCATCTGGTAGTAGAACTGGCCAAGCTCATCCACCGAGTCAATCAGAGCCTCTACATTCGCAAGCGTGGCCTGGGTCTTCAGCTGCGTTGATTCTAACGTTGTTGCAGATGTGTAGTGCTCTTGATCCTGGGATGCAAGGTAGAGGTTCACAAGGTGGTTGTTGTTGATCTTCACTGGTAGCTCTTCGAACAGCTTGTCGAACGACAATTCGTGCGTGTTTAACGACTCAACACGATAATCGTTCGCAATGTATGCATCAATGAAGTTCTTGGTAAGTCTGTACGCTTTCAAGCTCAGTACACCGTACTTTGCCTTAGCCTGGTCATGGACAAGCACAATAGAGTTAGCGGACTGTTTAAGCTGGCCATACGCTAGCGACTCAAGCAGAGAGTGCGTAATGAACTTGCCAGAGATGGACGCCTGGTACCATCCTAACAACTGGACAGCGCTCTTCAACTCCTTTAACTCTGCAAGGATATCGTCCTGGTACTTGACATTGGACTTCGCACGGTATGGAGAGGAGTCTTCGGTGATGTAAGGGAAAGAGTATGCGGATGTGATCTTCAACACGTTCTCGTGGACGTCAAAGCCCATAATTGGACCCGCAGCCGAGCGTGGGTACACTTCAGCGGCGTGCTTGACGATCTTCAGAGCAGCCTAAACAAAACCGTGTTAGTAATAATCCACTAATAGTGGTTTGATGGGGGGAACGATCCACTGTTGGAGAGTCACTCTTCCAACCCCATACACTGCGATAAGGTGATGCCAAAAGAGCGTTAAAAGGGCCATAAAACTCTCGCTACTACTCCACCGTGCCCTATCAACATTCAATCAACTTTATTCCAAAAGATCCCACCCTGATAGCCCATTCGCACGATACAAAGTCTCATTACTCACGCTCGACTCGATCTGGACAACCTTTGTAGTTGGGGCGGTATACTGGCCCTTAGAACTGCGGGAAAATGCAATGTTAGTAAGCTCAATCGCCATAAGTCCTTTACCCGCACACACCCAATAACATACGAGTTAAAATCAGCCATTATTAAAGCTCTATGGACACTTCGCTGCCGATAAATAACCCTTGGAGAGTGCTCATCAGCGTCAAAACTGGCCTTCGGTGTGCGCGTTTTTCACCGTTTTTTTTTCAACGGGGAGATCCGGACTGCCGCCCCCGGAATTCGTCACCTTCCACCACGAAAATTTCTTCCATCATCGGTGTCATACCAGGAAGACAATTAGTGAAAGAGGTGGTTCACTAACTCATTTTGTGGATAAGAAAGGGTTTGAATCTGTGGATATTCCGTTTTACTAAACACATTGGAACTACCCACGATGTCTGAACAGGTTGATAAAGTCGCAGAGGCCGTACAGAACCTCCACCTCGACGAGGTTACTGGTGAGATGGTATCCAAGTCGGAGCTGAAAAAGAGACAGAAGAACAGGGCTGCTGAGCAGAAGAAAGCCGAGAAAGCTGCTGCTAGAGCAGCTAAGGACGCGGAGAAGCCAGCAAAGAAGAAACTTGATGCCGACCTCACGCCAAACCAGTTCTTTGAGATCAGATCAAGACAGATCGCAGAGCTTAGAGAGTCCAAGAGTCCAAACCCTTACCCACACAAGTTCAACGTATCCATTGGAATCACGGAGTTTGCTAAGAAGTACGAGCACTTGCAACGTGGTGAGACTCTCAGAGACGTCACTGTCTCCGTCGCAGGACGTGTGATTGCGAAGAGAGAGGCTGGATCAAAGCTTAAGTTCTACGTGCTGAGAGGTGACGGTACACAGGTCCAGATTGTTGCACAGGCTCAGGACTCTACAGAGGACTATGATGCTTCCCATGAGCTTTTGAAGAGAGGTGACATCATTGGTGTCAACGGTTTCCCAGGAAGAACTGCTCCACAGAGAGGTGGTGATGGTGAGCTTTCGATCTTTGCTACTTCTGTCCAATTGCTTACGCCATGTCTTCACATGCTGCCAACAGACCACTACGGTTTCAAGGACCAGGAACAGAGATACAGAAAGAGATACCTTGACCTTATTGTCAACAACTCCACAAGAGATAAGTTCATCATTAGATCGAAAATCATTTCCTATATCAGGGCTTTCCTCGACAACAGGGACTTCATCGAGGTTGAGACACCAATCCTCAATGTTATTGCCGGTGGTGCTACTGCCAAACCTTTCACAACACATCACAATGACTTGGATATGCAGATGTACATGCGTATTGCTCCTGAATTGTTCTTGAAAGAGCTTGTTGTTGGTGGTATGGAACGTGTCTACGAGATTGGTCGTCAGTTCAGAAACGAAGGTATTGACCAGACTCACAACCCTGAGTTCACTACTTGTGAGTTCTACCAGGCATATGCTGATGTCTACGATCTTATGGACATGACTGAGTTGCTCTTCTCCGAGATGGTTAAACAAATCACTGGTAACTACAAGATCAAGTACCACCCAGACGGCCCAGAAGGCGAGGAACTCACGTTGGACTTCTCCAGACCATGGAAGAGAATCAATATGATTGAGGAACTTGAGAAGAGATTTGACGTCGAATTCCCAGCGGGAGATCAGCTTCACACTGCTGAGACCGCAGAATTCTTGAAGAAGATCCTCATTAAGCACAAACTTGACTGTTCCCCACCACTCACCAACGCTAGAATGCTGGACAAGCTTGTTGGTGAACTTGAAGACACATGCATCAACCCAACTTTCATTTTCGGTCACCCACAGATGATGTCTCCATTAGCCAAGTATGATCGTGCCATTCCAGGTCTCTGTGAGCGTTTCGAGGTGTTTGTTGCTACTAAGGAGATTTGTAACGCTTACACCGAGTTGAACGATCCATTCGACCAGAGAGACAGATTCGAAGAACAAGCTAGACAGAAAGACCAGGGTGATGATGAGGCTCAGCTTATTGATGAGACTTTCTGTAATGCTTTGGAGTACGGTCTTCCACCTACTGGTGGTTGGGGATGTGGTGTTGACAGATTGACGATGTTCTTGACAGACTCCAACAACATTAGAGAAGTACTACTTTTCCCAACTTTGAAGCCTGATGAGACAGTCATCCCAGATAAGAAGGATTAGAGAAGCAATAGATGTTCCTTTGTTCTTGTTTTTAATTCTACTACACAACAGCTTTGAAATGCTTACCAAAGTAGTTCCCTTTACTCTTTCATTAATTCTAAAAATCACCAAGGTCATCTTCTAATCTCACCGGCTCTCTTCATTTCTAACGCCTTTTTATACGAAGGAGCTGTGGGACTCTGGACGGGATCTAAACTTACTCTCTTCATACCCGCATCTATTGTATATGTAGCATCAGAGTCGTAGCTTGAAAGATCACCACACGCAATGAACGGAGCCACCACTCTCTTCTCCTCCTCATACTCCAAATCGTCCTTAAGTTCGTATCTGCCAATGTTGGCCCCCTTAAAGAAATCTTCAGTGGAAATATTCAAATCAAGTACAGGTTTCCATGTAGCACTGGGTTTGTACCCGAGACAGACGATGAATGCTTCAAGAGAAGTCCCTCTTGATGATCTTGGCTTAGCACAGATAACTCTCTCGAATAAGAACCCAAGCTGTGAATACATAAGATCTATATCACGTCCCCTGAAGATCTTGGCAACAAAAGCACCACCAGGTCTTAGCAAGCACGTTGTCAATTGAAGAGCAGCAAGGATAAGCTGTGCTTGGATGTATTCATCGAGGTCGTGAAGGCCAGTCACGTCCGGTGCACCATCACTACACACAAAGTCTGCAGGCTCTCCACCAAAAATTTCCAGAATTTTGCTCAGTGTTTTTGGATGAGTTATATCAGCTTGTAACGTCGTAACACCTTCAATGGGAGCCATCGGTTGTAAGTCCACCGCTACAATCTTTGGAGCTGGCCCATTCGAATCACTTTTCTCTTCTCTTTTCTGGAATACCTCACGTGAAAGCACCTGTGACCATGATCCCGGCGCAGCACACAAGTCTACAACCCTGTGAACTCCCTTGAACAGCTGGAACTGGTCATTCAGTTGTAAGAGCTTGAATGCTGAGCGGGCCCTCCATCCTTCTTCCTTGGCCTTTCTATGGACGGTATCGTTAGCGTACTGATTGCCCCAAAAACCGCCGAAGCGCGCTCAAAAAGACACCTCAATGGCCAATAAATAGAAATACACACCTGTAATATAGATCTCTTTTGTCTTTACTGCTTTTTCCCATCCCAAAATGTGTTTCCCAGTAACTGCTATGAGCCTCATCGCATCTTCAGAGTGTGGTAGTTGAACAATTTTTTGTGGGAGAAGGCCAGTTCCGAGAGTAGATCACGTGCCAATTATGTCTTAATTATGGGTCGGAAGTGCAGACTAGGCCTCTACTGAAAAATTCATACATTGAGTCCCGCCGAACGTCAACTCTTGAAAACAAAGACCTGCTCCTTTGCGAGTGTTCTTGTCCTGAATATTCTTCTTTTGTGGGCCAGTGCTTTCTTCAAGTCAAATCCTTTGTGCTGGAATGCTTCAACCACTCAGTAGGGTCAATACCCGTGCATTTTCCACGGCTGTGCGTGCCCTCCAACATGTTGTGAAAACTGGAGCAGCACCAATCACACCAGTGTCATCGACAGCTACACCGCAAGAAGTGACTTATAATCCCCAAGTTCTCACACCTGAAGAGGTGCTGGAGACCACCAAGACGCCGTTCCCGGTGAATGTTGAGCTGAACTACTATGCCCCTCTGAGACACAAACCTCGCTATGGCCACCTTGTTGCAGAGATCCAGCTTCGTGCGTATGATCACGAGAACCTCAGCTTCTTTGGAGACTTTGCTTTGAGAGCTGCTTACTACCTGGACATCCCAGTGAGCGGAATCACGCCCTTACCTGCCAAGAGAGAACGGTGGACCGTTATCCGTGCTCCTTTCGTGCATGCGAAGTCGAAAGAGAACTTCCTAAGACTCACGCATAAGAGAGTCATTAAGGCGTATGATGCGACTCCAGAGGTAATCGACCTGTGGGCGTCGCACCTAGCGAAGCACAGTAATGCTGGTGTGGGTATTAAAGTACAAACGTACCAGCGTGAGTCCGTGAATCTCGTGGAGGAGCTTGACAAGACGGATCTGACCAAACTGGGCCAAGTCGATGTCAACGCCGAGTCTTCGGGCAGACATCAGAATGCTGCGATTGCTAAGAGAGTCCAGGAGTTGCTGAATGACCCTGTTTTTAAGAGACACTTAAAGACCGAAAAAGTAGGAGAAAAAGCAAGTCAGGCAAAGATCGAGTCCAGCTGATCATGGATAGAAAGTGCTACTCTCCCAAGCTCCTCATAACTCTTTCTTTCACCACAATCACCACTATATAATCCGTGTATATATCATTCCAATTTGATGCGGTGGTTTTGTGCGAAATGGGTGACATTCGGCGTAGTTTTAGCGTTCTTTGGTGGGTATTATTATCTATCCTATGGCTTCGTGATACTGCGCGATGGTGGACTTCCATAGTGGAAAATGACCGCCATTCTCCCCGGCATCACCATTGCCTTTCATGAAAGAGAAAACCTGGCTCTTTTTTTATTATCGTTATGTCTACGTATGAAGGTGAGTGCTATGGATTTGTTTGATGAAAATTCTGTACTTTTTGCCAACTGGATCTCCCATTTGATGGCTATTTGCTGGCCATTTGCTAACCATTAGAGATAGACGAACATAACACTGGCAACGCCACTGAACATGCTACGCCTGTTTCCAGGCCACACCAAACGCTTTCTACGCTTCTGGCGGGCTTCTTTGAAGGCCCATCGTCTTCTGTCTCCGATATCGACTTTTCACAGGCTCCAGAAGGTGCTTTATCCCAGTTTCAGCGGGCGCTCCAAACAATGGAGGGCCTACCGATCACTACATCTCTTCTTGAACAGCTCGAGAACGATAAGGATATTAGCGGAGTGACCCAGGAGTTTATCGATGCGTTAGACCGTGTTCCACGTAAATTGCTTAAGCCTGATATGACATGCTCAATCTGTACGTCTGACTTTGTAGACGATCCGCATCCTCTTGTTGTGAGCTTGCCGTGTGCTGGAAGACACAGGTTCGATTTGGAGTGTATTGCACCGTGGCTAAAGGTTCACTCAACGTGTCCGTTATGTCGAAAGAACCTGTTAGAGAAAAAGACGTTTGTGGATTTGCCAGAAGACGATGAGGAGGAAGAAGATGGGTGGGACATGTACGGGTAGAGATGAGACTACTCTCGTTCTACGAGGTGGTTAGAAGAAAGGGGAAAAGACATTTTCATTACATATTATAGCCTATTACAGTTCGTAGTTCTTGGAAGTAGATTTATAGGCTGGTGTTTTCTGTGGTTGTTGCTTCCTCACACTTGGCTGCGAGTGCTTTTGCTCACTTGGTTTATTGCTCTCTATCGCCTTTGTATGTACAACTGACGGTTTAGACAGCTTCTTCAGCACTTTAGAAACGATGGAACCGACTTTGAGTCGCTCAGATGTAGTGGATCCTAGTTGTCTCTCTTTTCCCCAGCACACACGCATGGGGATGTTCCCAATGACAAGAATAGCAGGTCCTGTTGCTGTGTGCTTTTGAGACTCTAGAATGGCCTTTGCAGCACTCTCAGCATCGACTCTCCTATTGAAGGTGACGTACCCACACCGAGCTTTATGCTGACAATTGAATGACTTCACAGGACCATACTTCTCGAAAAAGTCTGTAATCTTGTATTCCGGTAGCGATTCGTCGATTCCGAACACAAAGAGTGTCTTCAAGTCTTGGTCCTCAGATGGAATCAACGACCCATTGAAAGGCAGCTTCGAAACTATCTTGGTAACATCAACATTCACCACATGGGCTGGAAGAGTGTCCTCTTTACGTGAACCTTGCCTCTTTGGTGTTTTCTGTGCTAATGCGAGCTTCGTTAAGATCTCCTTTGCCTTCTCAGCGTTGGCTGTCACGGACGCACCACCAATAGTCTCAAACCTATCCGAGTTATTCGCTACATAGAGCTTTGAGACCTCATTTTTCGGGTCTGACAAAGATGCCGTATCGATTCCATCAATACCTGCCATTCTGAGCGCTGCATCGCGGAGTTGGATGGGGATCCCATAGGTCAAATCAAGAAGACAACATTGGCAACAATTCCTCTGTTTGGCACAAGTGAGACAGATGAGTGTATGCTTAAAAGGGCCGTTTTTAACCGGTGTCCACTTGAATACGGTAAACGGCCGTGTACACAGTTTGCACTCGAGCCCAATATGCTCTCTCATCATGCGAAGATATGGGTTTGGACCCAGGCAGGTCTCACAAAGGGCCGGGACGTCGTCCTGGTGCGATGACATTGACGCAAAGTTGTAGATACTAGAGAACAGAAAAATGACGAAGGATGAGTCCTGAGTATTTCTAATAATATTAGAAGCAGTAACGGTTTGTGGGAAAGGTAATAACAGCGGTATGTGTGGTTCTTTAAGCAAACAGTGTGTTTGGTTAGGTTGTTGTTTATGAGCCAGTGGAGTTTTCGCATTTGGAAGGCGATGAGGTGTGGCCCGAAGGAGCCGTACCTACAGGTCAGATATCCGGGAGTAGTGAGTAGTCAAAAAGGAATATTCTATATGAAACATAATGGATTTAATGATGAATTCTTGTAGATAAGATAATTGTCGTAAAATTCTTTACTCTGGAGTTCTGGAGAGCCCAGTATACTTTGTGTATTAAAGAGTTCTTGCCCTGAGTTCCTATTCATGGTCTTACACGTTCTCCAATGGATATACCATTCTACTCACATAGTCATAAGCTACTCCAATACCTATACCATTCCACTCACGTTGTCATTATCTTATACTCTTACATGATCATGTACTTATATTCTAACATCAATACTCTTATACGCAAATGCCATTATTCTCTATTCAATCACTCATTCTACTCTACTCTACTCTACTCTTACAGTTAAAGACAATGTTCTTATATTTATTCTATGTATTTTTCACCTATACTCTCGTTAGTATAATGGCCACATCAACACCCTCAAAGTATGCTTCAGCCACATCTAAAACTCACGTCACGGCAGACAATCCATCAGGGTTAAAAAGCATGATTAGAATCCGCATGGTGTCCTCGGATGAAGAAATTCAAAAGTTGTTGTTGTCAAGGTTTTCATCAGCTGGATATGTGCCGGGCGTTATCGTCTGTGGTTTGATGGGTTTTGTGAAGACAGAGGGAAGAAGGGAAAGAACTTACGACTAAATGAAGGGCCGCCCCCAATGCCAGTCGATCAAGGCAGGTATCACATAAAGAAGTAGCTCGTCTGCAACTGGCTGGCCCTTAGAACTACCAATCGTACACCCTCCCTAAGATCATACAATCTTGCGAGTGTACGATAGCGAAAATCCAATGGAATATGGAATCCCTGTGAAATATGGAAGAATGAACGAAAGAGAAACACCACTCGAGAAAAAAAGTTCTGAAAAAACTTGGGCGCCATGGTGTTCGGGTGTTCTCCAAAAACGTTCGTTAGGGCTCTGCCTGTTCATATTTGATAAGGCAGTCGCCAAGGGCGAAGATCAACACTAACAAAGCAGGACAAAACAGGGGTAAAACAGGGCAGCTAGCCACATTTTGCGGAAAGTGGACCGAAATCAAAGCGAGTGGTACGGAAAGGCGGTCTGAATTGATACGTTATAGTTATTGGCGGCACTGCTGTTCCATAGTTTCCCCATACTCAACAAGGAACCCTTCGCAGTTTTGGCACCATTGCCCTTCACGACAGAGATGTACTCCCGTAGAGAGTCCAACAACAGGGCCGATTCGTCACGGCGGTCGTCCTCTGCCATGATCCCTGGGAATGCTGTTCATCAGGAGCCTTCTGAGAACAACACAGAGATGTTTGACGGTGTTGCAGGGGAGAACATCCCATCATCGATTTCGTCGTTCCATCACATGCACCACTTTGCACACAGAGACTCTCACAGCTCTATTCCTAGTTCTGCAGCATCTTCCATTAGGCGTGGACGTGTAGGTGCTCACATGTCGCGCTCTCCCGCTGAGATTCACAGTCTAACCAGGATGAACTCCCGCTCGAGGTCTAGGTCCAGGTCTATTGACCAGTTCAGGTTCTTTGATCCAAATGATATCGAAGCTGCACAGGGCTCCTCAACAATGGAGGAAGACGTGGACTACGATACCAACTGGGACGACGAATACAGAAGAGGAAGCGTCACCTCGATGAGCGTTCAGGACTATGGATCTCTTGAAAGGATTGGTACAAACTCCACTTACAACTACAGGGACAGAGTTCCAAGCGATGCTGCAAGCCGAGCGCTGCTTGAGGAAGACGAGCTTAGTTCAGACGTTGAAGACGAAGATGAGAGCAACGTTGGACCCACTACTTCATATGGGGCGCAGCAGTATGCTTTCCAGGGCGAACTCCATGAGCACTACTTCCCGAACCACCCTGCTACTATAAAGTTCCAGAGATTCTACATTGCTGAGGAAGACTTGGTTCTCGGTATCGCTGGTTACAGAACACATAAAGTTAAGATTTATATCTACTACTTGCTTTGCGTCATCACGTTCGGGTTTGCATATCTTGTCCTGCGATGGTTGCCGAAGGTGAGGTTTGCGCTTTACGGCGAAACTGTTCCGCTAGCCAAGGCCGAATGGGTCGTTATCGAAACTGAGTTTGGTGAACTCAGTGTTGTTCCGGTGCACAGACAGTGGTACAACAGACCTCTGTCAACCATCATGAACGTACCACACCTAGATATTGGTGAATCAGCCAGCTCTCCTTTGACATCTAGCTCATCCAGTGGAATTAATCTTAATGTGGACCCAATAGTTCCTATCCTCATCTTCTTCGAGTATAGGTACTTGAAGCTATACTACAGTCCTGTAGAAGACATTTACAAGACTAACACAAATTGGGTGGATTACTCTTGGCTGCACCACTCTAGAGAAGGTTTGTCCAGTGACAGTTACGAAGACAGACATCTTGTCTTCAACCAGAACTCCTTGGACTTGAAAGAGAAAACGGCTTCACAATTGCTTGTTGACGAAGTCCTGCACCCGTTCTACATGTTCCAAGTCTTCTCTATTGTTCTTTGGGCCTTTGACGAGTATTACTACTATGCAACATGCATCTTCTTAATCTCTATTGTTTCCATTATTAACACACTGGTAGAGACTAAATCTACCATGAAAAGGTTGACAGAAATTTCGAGATTTCAGTGCACTGTTCGCGTTTGGAGAAATGGATTCTGGAAAGAAACGTCATCCCATGATCTTGTACCAGGTGATGTATATGAAGTTTCAGACCCGTCTCTTTCTTTTGTTCCATGCGACTCTATTCTTCTTTCAGGTGATGCAATTCTTAACGAGTCTATGCTCACAGGCGAATCTGTTCCAGTTTCGAAGCTCCCGGCAACACAAGAAACCCTTGAGCACCTCATCGAAGGAGGTTCTCAAATCTCCTCGCTTCTAGCGAAATCGTACTTGTTCAACGGCACTAAAATCATCAGAGTTCGTCATACCGCTTCGGATCCAGCACTTGCACTTGTGACTCGTACTGGATTCTCAACCACCAAAGGTGCACTCCTGCGCTCAATGTTATTCCCTAAGCCGGCTGGGTTTAAATTCTATGAAGACTCATTTAAGTATATCGGGTTTATGTCTTGCATCGCGTGCTTTGGCTTTATATTTTCCACTATCAACTTTATCAAACTTGGCCTTGGTTGGCGGCTTATCATTCTTCGTGCTCTTGACATCATTACGATTGTAGTGCCTCCAGCGCTACCCGCAACTTTAACAATCGGCACCAGTTTTGCATTGGCGAGATTGAAAAAGAAAGATGTTTTCTGTATTGCTCCAACTAGAGTTAATGTTGGTGGAAAATTGGATATTTTGTGCTTTGACAAGACTGGTACTTTGACTGAAGATGGCTTAGATGTTTATGGAATCCACTCAGCTAAGAACTTCAATACGCTAATTAAGAATGTTGACCAATTGGATGAGAAGATCGTTAAGGCCCTTGTTTCTTGTCACTCGCTTAGGGTAGTAGATGGTGAACTCATTGGTGACCCATTGGATTACAAAATGTTTGAGTTTACGCGCTGGAACTATGAAGAGGAGTTTGGCGGATTTAGTTCGCTTAATGAGAGTAGAAATGATGAGGATATTTTACCGGAGAACACAGGTATTTCACCTTCAGTGGTCTATCCAAGCAATGACAAGAGTAAAATGCTCGGTATCTTGAAAAGTTTTGAATTTGTGTCTGAGTTGAGAAGAATGAGTGTTGTAGTCAAATGTGGTTCGAAGTTCAGTGTATTAACTAAAGGAGCCCCCGAGGTGATCAAGGATATCTGTGATGAACGAACATTCCCTCCAAATTACGAAGAATTGTTGCAACACTACACGCACAATGGTTACAGAGTTATCGCGTGTGCTGGTAAACCGTTGAGGAAGAACACTTGGTTGTATTCTCAAAAGATCCCGAGGGAAGAAGCTGAAGCTGGCCTTGAGTTTTTAGGGTTTATTGTGTTTGAGAACAGGCTTAAACCATCTACAAAGGGCGTCTTAACCGAATTGAGACGTGCTAATTTGCGAACAGTTATGTGTACTGGTGATAACTTGTTGACGGCCGTTAGCGTTGGGCGTGAATGTGGATTGGTCGACGAAGACTTGGTATTTGTTCCTCGTTTTGGTGAGGATCGTATTGAATGGCATGAAATCAATGATGACTCTCTTACCTTGGATTCTAGTACGCTTAAGTTATATGACTCTTACAAATCTTACGGACTCGCTGTCTCTGGTGATGTCTTTAGATATGTCCTCAAGAATGAGTTGGATTTGTATTCCGAGGATTATATTGTCACGATGCTGTTAAAGGCGAATGTCTTTGCACGCATGTCCCCCGATGAGAAACATGAGCTTGTGGAACAACTCCAAGAATTGAACTACACTGTTGGGTTCTGCGGAGATGGTGCTAATGATTGTGGTGCGCTAAAGGCTGCGGATGTCGGTGTATCACTGTCCGAAGCCGAGGCTTCAGTTGCTGCTCCTTTCACCTCTCGCACGTTTGAAATCTCTTGTGTGTTGGACGTCATTAGACAGGGACGTGCTTCATTAGTGACATCGTTCAGTTGTTTCCAGTACATGTCTTTGTACTCAGCTATCCAGTTCATCACAGTATCAGTATTGTACAAGAGAGGCTCAAATCTAGGTGACTTCCAGTTTTTATGGATCGACCTCTTTTTGATTTTACCATTGGCAATATTCATGTCGTGGTCTGATGCATATGGATCCATAGTTCCAAAACGTCCTTCGGCGAACTTAGTCTCTCCAAAGATGTTGATCCCACTGGTGGTGAACATCATCATCATGCTTGTCTTCCAGGTGTTATTATGGCAGTATGTTCAGACCATGCCATGGTATATCAGACCTATCCCAGCTGGTGATGATGCCGTGCAGTCCTCGGATAACACGGTTCTGTTCTTCTTTTCCAACTTGCAGTACATTCTCTGTGCAGTGACATTGACCGTTGGTCCACCTTATAGAGAACCAGCATCCAAGAATATTTCATTTATTGGAAACGTTGCGGTTTCCCTTTTGTTATCCGTACTCCTTATGAATGTCAACACTGATGGGTTCTGGGGCAATCTGTTCCAGCTTACAGATATTTCTACCACGTTCAAATGGTTGATTCTTGTTATGGGTCTAGTGAACTTGGCTGCATGCCACTATATTCCACCAAAGTTCAAGAGGGTCTGGAAAAAGAGATTAAGCGCAAAAAAGTACAAAAGATGGCTTAAGGGGCAGAAGGTTACTGTTTAGATAAATAAAAATGAAATAATTAGAAATAGTATCAAGTGGATGACTTAAATAAATCCTGCTCGCACTTGCTATTGACAACGCGGAGAGATGAAAAGAAGTCATACCGGTCAAAGTAAACACCGCACATACGTCTTCTACCGGTAGTTTTATGCATTCTAGCATGTAGGACTCGCCAGTTGTCAAACAGAAGCACCTCTCCTGGAACAAGTCTCTTCCAAACGACATTTTCCTCTCTTGAAATTATCGAATTCCAAACCCTCATGGCACGATACACCTTCTTCAGAGTGATATTATCCATGTGATAGTTTGTAGACCGATCACAGTTGTTCCACGATATCTGAATCAGTTGGCCTTCGGAATCATGGATGAAGACAGGCTTACGTTCTACAAGGTGAACATCACCAAGAGAATGGCACTCAATTGGCGTGGTAGAAAGCGTGCAATACTCTTCAGGGTACTCCCTTTGCATGTCCTGGGCACACTTGAAAGCATCAACCAATGTGGTGAGTCCACCTTCTCCATCATGGAAGAGAAGATGGAAAAGCTGGAGATACGGTGTGTACTCCCAGTAGGTGCCGTCCGTATGAGACTTGATTTCGATATCGGAATATGCTGTATCCTTCATTGCAAGATCAGTTGTAAAGTCCCAGAAACCACCGTAATGGGTATGCCTCAGGGGCATAATCTTGTTGCACATAGTCTCTGTTGCCTCTGCCGTATGTGGAACGTCGTGGATATACGTGAATCCATACCTATATATGTTGTTCAGAAGGGCCTTTTTGTTCCCGTTCATCACATCGTCAAAAGACACAGAAGGCTTGTTCAGCTCGATGTATTTCCTACCCCAGTATATTTTCTCAGGATAAAGTTCTTCCTTGTGCGGATTTGGTAAGGTATACTCGGAAGTGTGTAGTTGCAGCCATTGCGATGTAAAATCTGAGCTGTGTCCATCACTCCAGCTTATACTGAGAGAACTAACGGTAGCAGAGACCTCTATTGCATGGACATTTTCTGGTACCATGTACGAATCGAACACACGTTGGTACGTTAACGTGTTGTAGCACTCTGCACATTGGCAATTGTCTCTAAGCCAGATGTTCAAGCTTGTTGAACTGTTAGTTTGATCCTTGCCCATTGTCTAAGAAATTGGTGAAGCCCTTAGCACCACCGCTAAACAATCATACGAACTATTCATGTTTCTTCCCGTCGGTGGTTGTCACTATGACACATTCGTCTGTGTACCCAACCGTTTCAATCGCATAGACCCTGCTATTACTGTCCATTTTTGTGTATGTTTATAAAGCACTTAATGAAGGAGGTCTTCCGAAAGAAAGCGATTAAAGACAAAGCCAACCCCGGAACTCTCGGGGTTCGGACTTGTCTTTGCAGGCTCGGCCAGCGATAAGCCTATTGACACTTACACAAATAGCAGATAAGTGACGCCGCCCCGCCTCGCTCCGAGTTTCCGTATATGGGCATGGAGATGGAGCGCCACCAAGGTACGCACCCCTCGTAACTGGACCATCCGTACATCAGCATCATAAACTGGAAAACCAGAAGTCATTTACTGCTGCAGACGAGCCACACACGGCTGTTCTGGAGGTCAACGGAACGTTCCAGAGTGTACGGCGGAAGTAGCGTAAGTCAAGTGGGGGTCACAGGGCTAGTGCTATTCGACTGGGTTGTTCCCCTGACCAATCCCTGCGATGCTGGGCGTATAGGTGCGTGCGTGTCGTATGCTTTTGTGTCGCTGCTACATGTACGCCACATATGGTATTAGAGTTACAACAAGAGTGTCCGTAGAACGTAAACATGCCTCGGAATGAGTCTCGGGATGCCTCAGATGACCGTCGATCTGTTTGCAGTATGCGTATGGCTTTGCATGACGTTTCGTTCGGCTTTAGGTGGCCATTATAGGCAGGCATCACAGGTCACGGCATTAAACCGTCCTACACCAAAAAGGTCTGGAAATAAAAGGAACAAAACCGTTATAAAACAAAACCAAGAAAAAAATAAACCCCCATTCGTTGTCACCAAGAAATGACCGCCTGAAGTGCTAGATTGCTAATTCTTTCTTGCATATCAACGGTTTAGGGTGACAAACGAAAACTTACAGCCGGTGGGAGACAGGACAGAGCATCTCACATCGGATAACCAAAAGCAAACCCAACAAGAATCCCGAAGAGACCGTGGAAGCGAAAACACCGTAGAAACCATAAGAAAAGTCTTAAAACCTTTTTTAGCGATAAAACAGGGATTTTCCAGTTGGATTGGCGGCTTAAAAGTCCTCCCATGTAGTCTCCATGGTAGTCAGAGACGCTGCCCCTACCAGGCTCACCTGATCCCCTCATTAAAGAGCACCAGACTGCCCCGGAAAATAGAACCCTTGTACCTATTCCCTTGTAATCCAGTAAAAAAGATACAGAGAACTCAGTAGCCGATGCCATCTCACCAGCACGAAGCACAGAACATAACAGAGCCTCCAACAGCTCCTCATACACCCGAGCCCTTTGCCATGGATCCCTCATTACACCCCGCACACAGTACCCACGGGCTGTCATTCGAGAAGCACATACACCTTCCTTCATTTCTAAACAGAAACCACTACTCAAACTACAAACTTGCACTGAAGAGTGCTGGAATCCCTCGAGCGAACACCGGTCATGATGTTTCCCAAGGAGGCATTAGCCTTAAGGATCCTTTTAGTTCTCATGAGTACGCCGCTGGTGCTTCCTCCTCACTTTCTCAATACAATACAGCTAAGCCAACTATAGATACGGAACCACCACACAGCTCAGAACAGTCCAAGTACTACCTCCAGAGGGCTAGTGTTGACCTGGACTCGGAAAGGTCAACTGAACAGTTCAATGTTGCGTACCAAGGCGTACACTGCAAGGATTCATCGCAAGACAAGGCTGGTGACGTGCAGAACTACTTAAGCCCTCCACACCCAGATGATCACAGGTTCTGCTACCATTCCAATCAGGCCTTGAGTAGCGACCAGTTCATCGTTAGTGGTGACCAACAGCAGTACGCACCAGGATGGAATAATGGCCACAACTACGAGTACGCTGAGTTTAAACGGCGGATGAGTTTCCACGACTAAAAGACCAGAACTATGTAATGTCTCGAAGAGACCACGTATGGATGTATATTTACTCGATATATCCCTTATGATTTTTAATAAAATGCCAAAAGTAATTCAAGTACAAGCCTTGTGCCTTTGTGCTTTCTCTGATTGTACGGCCTGCTAAAGAATTGTCCAAAGGCACCCATCGGTAGCACTGTGGGCACTGAACATTGTAACTGATATATGGAAGATCTTCACTTTTAAACATTGCCTTTGGATAAGGTAACAAGAAGGGTAATTCTTCGTACGGTAAGTGAAGAATTCCATGAGAAAGCGCTAAGTGTGTCGAAAAGTGCTTCTTAGGAAGCCAGTTCTTTCCACGACAAAGGCGACATAACACTTCGGTTCTTTTAGGATTGGATATTGGAACTCTGGCATAGTGGACTTGATTGAAGTTTGCTAAGTGAGCAGACTCTGGGTAAGGATAGACTCCGTTTTTCAAGTTTATAGATGGAGAAGGTGGGCACTTAGAATTTTTCCTATATTTGAAGCCATCAGACCGTAGATATTGAGACTTGGAAATACGATGATGTTGAAATGTCCTTGGAAGCCATGAAGGATCTTCAACATTTCTAATATCTTCGTAGTATCTCACATCTCCTGAATTTCCAATAAGTAAGTCAGGTTGAATACGAGATAATGTTTGTTCGGTATTGGCATACGATTCAGACTTTATGGAAGGCGCACTAAGTGGTCGCTTCTTGTACAGAAACCCCATTACAAGCGATCCTGATTCTATGCTTTCCTCCTCATCCTTTTCAGATGAGTTTTCTAAGCAAAATTCTTCTTTCGCTTTGTGGGGGGCCGGAACCTGTAACCAAATCTCGGGCTCTTCAGAGTCTTCAAGGTAGAAGGTAGTAGCTGGAATTTCTTGGAAGCTGGGTGAAAAATCTAGATTTTCATTGCTCTTATTGATATTTAACTTAAACATTTCATCAATGATTAAAGATGCTTTGTCAGTAAACCCTGTGGATGTAATAGTTGCTCGATTAGGCATTCCAAAAGAGACTGGTTTCGACAGCGCTCCTATGTTATGTACTGTCGATTCACCAAGGTACTTTTTACTACTCTTTGAAATTGAATCATGGTCACGCGTGGATGGTGTGGACTTAGGGATCTTTTCAATTAGTTGCGTTGTTTCTGGGCGACTATCCCAAATGTCTTCAAGTTCTTCTTCGTCGTATATCTCCATTGATATTAGAGGGCATCCAACAAGCTGTTGAATCTCCTCATTAGAGAGCCCAGTCATCATCATTTGCGTCGAGTTAAGCCATTCATCGACATTTTGGGAAGACATTTCGAATAGTAGTTCGGTAGTAAGTGAACGGCACTAGTGTAATCCAAGAAGGTGATGAGCTTTGAAAGACTTCTAGCAGAGTTAATAGCAATAGCAGCTAATTTCTCTCAAAGCGGCTGTTCCTTAAAGTTAAACGGTGGAAACACTTTAATCTCTCTTTTGCATGTCCTTCGGACGAAGTGTTGGGGATGTTGGGTCGCCTATCTTTAATTCCCATATGGATGACACAAAAACGGCCATGATGCACTCCAAGCTCAAGGTAGCCCATGAACTGAAGGATGAGACTCTACAATGTCGAAACAACAACAGATCAGAAAATAATAAATGGTGGAATATTCCTTTCGTGTATGAAGTTTGCTAGTATACAGGGCGTGTTCTCTTCTCGTAACGTTTCATAGATCCGCCGGGCCACTGTCGTTATCAATCTTGGGCTGGTTAGTCTCCAAAGATGACTTGGCCCAACGCATAATATCCTTATTCATCATTACACCAGCTCAATTTAGAGCTTGATGTCACAGTTGCAAAGATTGACAGCACATTTGCAGTGTTCTGGAAGACATTTGCAAGTAGCAGAGCCACACGTAGTGCAACCCTTGGAAGCAGCAGTGTTGACAGTGACGATTTGTGGCTTTGGCTGAGTAGCAGCAGTGGAGGTCTTCTTAGAACAGCAGGACATCCTTGATTGATAAACTCTCGGTATTTACCACGGAAAAGAATATATGATCTAGGGACTGTGGCAAAGAGACTGCATTGGTAGAGAACTTTAGAGGTCTTATATATATGTGCAGTTGTCCTTCCAGTGGATATGTTCCCCGATAAGAGAAACTGTTTCCCGGGACGCGAGCACCTGCCTAATGGGGAATCTCAGTGCGCGGGCGCTTGCCTAAGTAGGGTAGGCCGCTCCTTTTTGCCTCTGTAAATATCAATAAGCTGACTCTTCAAAGAGTGTTCGCTCTGATTCACTAGCACCGGTTAAAGTCGTGAAGTTTGGATTTTTAATGGTGGGTGTGGTTATCCCTAAGGCACTCTATAGAGTCACATCACTGATGGGAATCTCTCTCTTTCCTCTAACCGATCTTTTGTTGCTTCATTTTACCACTGGTCTATATTCCCAAAGAGATTGCCTCAAAACTGAATATTGTAGGAGTGGTGATTTCATTTCGAACGTACTTTCTTATTCTCACGATTCTCTCACTAGAGATGCTAGTTAGAAGATTATGCGATAGTGATTCTTTTGGCGTAGAGTAGTGCTCCACAACAGTTCTGAGACATTAGGCATGCGGCAACTTCTTTTGGCTCAAAAGGGTGTTGATACTCTCTTTTTGGGGCGTTATAAGTTTAGAGGCGTCCTAAAGCAAATATGGGGTTTATCTGAAGAATTCAAGTGAAAGGAAAGTCTTGGGCGTATAAATCGTGTATATCCTGGGCGACATTAGTACAATATATACATCTTATTGAGTATCTAGTGGGTTGTAGCTGTTTACTTCGGAGTTGGACCCACCGGAGAATGTGTTAACTCAATATTTTCATAATCACTAAAGATGCAATAAGAAGAACCCTTCGACATTATTACTTCTTTTTTTTTCCGCTGTTTGTAACGAAAGAAGATTTTAAATAGATTAATAATGACCGTTCCCCAGAGTACTCCTATTTACTTTATTAACTGGAGTGTCAGATACTCCGAATCTCCGATATTTATTATTGTTAGACTTTCAGGTGGAATCCTGAAGTATCTTATTGCACTCTAACCTTTGGAGTTTTAGAGGAATTAACAGGCACTGCAATTAAATTATTGAACGTTCAGGTCTTTTTAAAGAAGGCGACGCAATATTTTTATGAGGGGTTGCGGACAGATATCTCCCCTAATTACTGTTTTCACGTTGTTGTATAACATGTATCCAGAGTTTTACTCAATTTCTAACGTCCTAGAGATCTAGAGCGGAAGCAAACACAAGCCCTTCTATGTAGAGTTCTCAGTCCCGCTGTCTTAAACTTAATACATCGAGGAGACCCCTATTTAATTTTGCAGAATTTTTTTTCCAAAAACTATGATTTGTACCTGTAATGTCATACGAGTACCTCCTTGAGGCATGGTATGAGACAGTTGCTATCCCCGCAAGCTATACGCTTTTCGGAGCCGACACAGAGATTTACTTGTAGCACATCAATATATCATTGTGGTGACTAATCAAATTATGGAAATCATACCGTGTGTTATCTTCAAACCACAAAATTTTGACTTTCTCTTTGGGGTACTTCGAAGCACTCCAGCGACTGTACCAACTGTGCTAATGGAGAGAGCATATAGCAACCCTAATGGAACACAACAGCGGTACCTACATTATCTCCTAAACTGCATAGTTGCTAATTGCAGTCTCCTACAGATTTATAGTAGTTCCTCTAAGGTGATTTTAAGTATCTCTGTCTCAACAAGGCATCAAACTAGTTATTTTGGCGAATTTGCACTCTACATGATATTCGAGCTATATAATTCGAGTGTACTAGTTTTTAAATCCCCAAGTCGTCAGTGTCCAGAAAATCCATAAGAGCGGACATATCAGACTATCTGATAGAGGATGGAGTTAGCATATATGTGTATTCGTAAGTCGTTTAGTCAGAGGACCATTAGCCGCTTTTTCAGAACGTCTACCTAGGCCCCAAGCACCATGCACCCTACCAACGCTGTGTCAGTGCCTTGACCGGTACTTCGAGTCCAGGCCATATTAAGTCTCAGAATTATAAACCCTTAATCGCTTATACCCGGATATGTGAGATTTCCTCCCAAAAAAATGCTTACCTCATCTCGCCCCATACATTTATGTGTACTTGTGTACTTTATGGAGATAGAGGAGAAATCGGCCCTAACAGCGGGCGGAAGTGATAGCGCCACTAACCACAGAAAAACAGCACTGCATCTCACATTAAGACCTACAACCCTAGGTATACTAAAAAGCATAATACACTTCAGCATATACGCCAACAGCGATAAGAACAGACTTAAAAAGCTATTCATTGAGCATTATGTCGTCACTCGAAGCACAAGCTGCGGAAAGGAAAGCTCGCCTAGCAGCTCTACGGGGGAAGAGCAAGCCGTCGCCCACCACAGACACCACGGCAGCCATTATCAAAAGTCGAAACTTCGATCCGGAACGAGGTGTGCCTGTCTCTGGCTTTGATAGGCCACCAACAGCACTTGATGAAAATGCAGAGACCGTTGAAGCTGTATCACAGGCCATTGAGGACCAGGTTCTTGCGAAGTTTCGAGAGAAGACAGATGTCAGCAGTGATGCTACGATTAAGCCTCGCAAGATCACATGGGATTTGGAAAGGGATATCAGTAATGATTTGCAATTATTGGATGAAAAGACCGATGAGGTAATAAAGGCCCTAGTGAAGGAGAGAATAAGAAAATTGCAGGCGGAGAACCGTACAGAGGAAGCAGAAGATTGATTCAATGAAAAGTTTACTATATGCAATGACCTTTTATAAGGAAAATAATACATTTCTATACTCCAAGACCTATATAGAAGTTGAATGTAGATATAAATAGTTGTAGTTTGGTTTATTCCATCACTTTCCATACATTCCAATCCCATAAGGCCTAACCCTCCTGTTCACCGTTCAAGGCCTCAATAAAGTACAAAATCGCAAAGACAAAAAATGCAAAGGCACCACCGAGGGTGACTGTTCTCATAGATATTCTTGATGCAAGCATCTTACCACCAATAACTGCTGCTGCAGAACACAGACCATGTCCAACAATAGCACCAAAGATAACGAGCCAGTAATTAGAGCTTGCCGCCATCGCAATGGTAGCAATTTGGGAACGGTCTCCCCACTCACCAAGGAAGATCATAATGAACACCTGGACCCAGAGTGGAGAGAAAACGTAAGAAGAAATATTTTTGATAGTGGCGAGGGTCTTCATCGTACCATCTGCGAGCTTAGCTCTGTATGACATGGTTCCCTTTCTCGTTGCGTTAGAGCGGCCGGCCTCAATCTCGTTCATTTCGTGGTTAATATCGGAAACAGTAAGCTCTTCCTCCACCTCCGCGAGTTCTTCTTCAACACCGAGATCTCTTGACATCGCAAGACCTTCTCTTGTCAATTTGACACCAAAGATCACAAACAAAACAGCAGCAAAGAACTGCGTAACACGTTGGGAAAGCAACGTAGGAAGAGTATGGCCAACAACACCAGAGAGAACAGTCATGACGGCCAACGATGCAAAGGAAGCACTGAAGACGAGGAAACGGGAATGGCGCATTGCCATTAGAGCAGAGATGAGGAAAGTCTTATCTCCAATCTCGGAGACGACAATCATTGAAATGGCCAAGAAGAATGGGTCAGATGAAGACTTTGGATGACCGGCTTCTCCTTTTTTAGCACTTTCCAGACCTCCAGCGAGCTTGGAACCTGTAGAAGAGTACGCAAGCGCATCATCAGCGAAGGAAGATTTCGTCGACGGCACTCCGGTAGCGGTTGTTAATGCGGTGGCTCCTTTCTCTTTAGTGACTTCGTAGGACTCAGCACCATTGGTATCATAAGAAATACCACGCTTGCCAAGAACCAGAAGCGAGTGAGGAAGGTTATTGGTCTGCAACGAGGCAAAATCGAGTCCAAGGACTAATGGTACCACTGCCCAGAGATATGCTTTTGCCTTCATTGTGATTCGTGTCCAGAGATTAGTGCCCTATCCCTCTAAGCTGAAAGAAAAATATGGAAGAAAAGCACAGAAGTACACCGACAGGAAATGTCTGTGAAGTGAAAAGAAAGAGTGGCGCTTTAGTGGCACGTCAGCAAGACAAAGACGAGGATTCCGGTCTCTTTATATGTTTAAAGAGGTATGGCTGGGACTTTTTTTCTCCTTACAGAGCTCGCAGAGATCTCAAGGGCAAAAAAGAAAAAAAAACGCGGTACCTATCACCCACCTAATGAGACGGCGTTCAGCTATCCACAGACACAAATACCCTTTTTGTCTCCGTGCCTGGTACTTATAATTAGAAATTCTATGTAGAAGTTGCTTTGCTGGTCCCTCTTGGGGATCAAAGCGGATTCCGCAGCATTTCCCCTTTTGCGGCTGGGTACGCCGAGCTTTTCCGTCATGTTTTTGAATTACCAAATCGCACATGGAGACCAAAATAGTATATAATACAGCCATCTTTTCAAGCACATAATTATTTACGGGAAGTATGGTTTCTTTAGACAGATGGTTCAAGAAAATGGGTGTCAATATATCGGCTATGAAAACATTTGTGGGTTGTTTTCTAGAATGATGCTGACAATGTGTTGCTTGTATTGGTGACCAGGAAATTGGCATCTTCAAACGATCATGAAGAATACAGAAATTCGTTTCGGAATCAACCACACCCCTTTAGGTAAGCATCCAAATAAAATGCAGTAGGTTTACTACCAAGCAGTGTTAGATAATCGGTCCAGGGTCCTGGTAACTCGATTCTAGCCACGGGACAAACCAAATGCAAAGCGCATACCTGAAGCCTGGCCCTTACATGCTCGCTCCCAATCGAGCATTACTAACGCAGCAAAGATGGTTTACAGCTGAGGTCTGGAAATGCCTTATGGTCTGATCCTGCTGCTTACCCCTTTATATCTTAACCACTTATCTGCCTCCTCTATGTATGGGTTTCCAAGCTTCGTTGCCGTCCCAAAGCGGGACCTCCATGTAATGTACGGCTCATGCTAAACTCTATGCTCTATACAAGATATTGAGTCTTCTCTAAATGGAATGTATTTGGGATTGATAAAAACAGTTAATAAATAGAGGCATTCGGTTTTCTAACCAATTAATAAATAGATAAATAAATAATAAATGGGGATGCTCAGTCATCAAAAAGAGACTACTAGATAAATAAGATCAATCAATGATGGAAGTGGTGCGCCAACCCTTCAACCTTTCCATCCTTGATGCAAGTTCCAGAAACCCATCCACCACGTTGGACAGTATGCTTAGCACCGAACTCGGCGATTCTCTCTTCAATGAGCGGTCTGAAGTTCTTCACTAACGCCTGAATTGGCCAAGCAGAAGCGTCTCCTAAACCACAGATCGAGTGACCTTCAATTCTCTTACTCACTTCAATCAGCATATCGATCTCTCTTGATTGAGCGTCACCAATCACCAGTCTATCCATAGTCTTGGACAGCCATGTGGTACCTTCTCTACATGGGGTACACTGACCACACGATTCGTGGCGGTAGAATTGTGATAATCTAGCAATGGCTGCGATCATATCGGTGGACTTGTCCATCACAATACAAGCACCAGTACCGAGAGATGATCCAACATCACGAAGACCGTCATAGTCCATCAGAGCTTCTTCACACTTATCCTTCGTCAAGCAAGGAACTGACGATCCACCTGGAATGATCGCTTGCAAGTTGTCCCAACCTCCACGGATGCCACCACAGTGAGCTTCAATCAGCTGCTTCAACGGAATCCCCATCTCTTCTTCAACAACACAAGGCTTATTAACATGTCCAGAAATACCGTATAGCTTAACTCCTGTATTCTTATCTCTTCCGAGACCTGCAAACCAATCTGGGCCACGACGCAATATTGTTGGGGAAACAGCAACGGTCTCGACATTAGTCACGGTGGACGGGCGACCAAAAAGACCAACAGCTGCAGGGAATGGAGGTTTTAAACGTGGTTTACCCTGCTTGCCTTCGATAGACTCGATCAAAGCCGTCTCTTCACCGCAAATATACGCACCCATACCTCTATGGATGAACACATCAAATTCGTACCCGGTTCCACACGCGTTCTTTCCAATAAGTCCAGCAGCGTAGGCCTCGTCAATCGCAGTTTGCAATATACGGGCCTCGTCATAGAACTCACCACGGATGTAGATGTACGCAGCAGTAGCATTCATGGCGCGTCCCGCTAGCAGACAACCTTCGACAAGCTTGTGTGGTTCTTTACGCATAATCTCACGGTCCTTACACGTTCCTGGTTCACCTTCATCAGCATTCACAACAACGTAACGAGGACCAGGGTTCTTTTCCCACCCAGGTGGGTTCATGAAGGACCATTTCAGGCCGGAAGGAAACCCAGCTCCACCACGGCCACGAAGTCCGGATTTCTTCATCTCGTCAATAATCCACGCATCGCCTTTGAGGACAAGCTCCTTGGTCTTGTGCCAGTCACCACGTTTTAGTGCAGATTTCAAGTCCACTCCATAGTACCCGTGTAAGTTTTGGAAGATACGGTCCTGGTCCGACAGTTTTCCCAGTGGGCGGTTCGGGTTCTGTGCTACCGTCGCAAGCGCACGCACAGAGGATGCAGCTCCCTGGGCAGACCTTGGTACCCTAGCACGCAACATCGTCCTGTTAAATTGGAATAAAATGTACGTTAAACCGTTCGGTGGATACCTCTGCGTATATGTATGTTCTTGATATGTGTGTACACTGTGGTGTTTGCGGGGCTTTTGCTTTGAATTTCGGCGCTCGCAATTCGCTCCTGCTCCAGCGCGAAAGTCGCGAAAAGAAGCTCAACCAGGGCTTCCTAACCGTTATTGTTATTGGTAGTAAATACTGGAAGTTCGGAGATAAAGGAAATACCGCGACAATGATACGTCATGGCAAGAGCATTATGATACTTCTATTCTTTGTTTCTCTACTTTCCCGTTTGCATGGGACTGTGCTAACATACTATTTAGGTGAGTCACTTTTTCTGGCGTATGGTCTGCGTCACTTTTACCACACTTGCAATATATTGGCTTTGGTTGGGTCAGCAATGTGCGAACGGTTAAAGTTAATGATAGTGGCCACCATTATGGAGCAGTACGATCTCTGAATATAATTGCGGTGAAAAGGGGATTAAAACAGCAGGTTCTTTAGAGAATATTCCCAATTGAAAATCTTAGATCGATTCTGGCACTATTCCATCGGAACTGGCCTGTCCCCTCAATGTTGTACTACTCGAAGATCTCATCCAGCCCCTCATTAACAGTAGCACTGTGAATCGGATGTCACCTTGTAATATGTCCTTATTCTGCTGAACCACTAGGTCCTGACTAACAGACATCTGGCTGTGGGACAAAAATAGTTAAGAGCGCAAGCGTCAGTCTCTACGAGATTACTGGTTATGTATGGTCGTAACACATATATATGCAATTTAAACAAATGCTATTCCATGCTGATTAAACAGTACTTTCACTTTATACACTGTTTACGATAAGTTCATTCAAAAACACAACAAACTCCAGAAAAAGAGAAATCCCAAAAAATCTAACAATAGATAAGAACAAAAAAAAAGAATAAAAGGCAAATCAAGAACAATCATTCATCATAATAATTCACTTCAAGCTCTTAATGAAGCTGTCCAAGTTGTACTCCTCATCGTACTGAGACTGATCCCAGAGCTCACCCAATTCGCCAATAATTGCTCCAGCCTTGCCTGTCAGGCCGGATTCATTGATCATACTGTCCTTTGTCTTACTTGTACCGTTAGAATCGCCTTCAACATCTTCTGACGTCTCCTGTTGTCCTTGTTGCTCCACATCGAACAAATCTAATAGCTGATTGGTGTCCATTGAAGCTAATCCAGTGTTCTGTTGACTGACAATGGTAGAAGCGATATTCATCTTGAACTTCTGCAAGCCCATAATCTTCTCCTCCAATGTATCTTTCGTGATCAATCTGTAAACGTTGACAACCTTCTTCTGGCCAAGTCTATGGGCTCTGTCCATAGCCTGTAAATCATTCATCGGATTCCAGTCGTGTTCTACGAATATGACAGTATCTGCACCAGTAAGGTTCAAGCCTAAGCCACCGACTTTAGTTGTGAGAAGCAACACATCAATAGATGGGTCTTGATTAAACTTTTGAACAATCTTTTGACGATCCCTCGGGTCTGTACTTCCATCCAACCTCATGAAGGTCACAGATGGCAAGTGCTTTCGCAGCAAATCTTCCTCAACCATATCCAACATGTCCTTTAACTGACAGAAAATTAATGCGCGATGTTGAGATATCACATTAGAGTCATCAGGACCGCCAATACCGCACTCAAGTAGCAAATTCTTCAACGCCATTAGCTTAGGCGCATGTTTGATATCGTGCAAGCCCAGTCCAGTCTGTTTAAGATACTTCTGTACATCGTTGTAAAGGGGGTGTGACTCGTTCAAGACCAAAGAAGGATGGTTACAAAGCTTTCTCATATACTGCAAGGCCTGGAAAATATGTGTCTTCTGTTCAGAAGTATCAGTAGTGTTGATTTCATCAGCGACGATGTTTTTTCTTTTCTTGGCGAAGTCGTTGTACAACTGTCTTTGTAAATCACTCAATTGGCAATAGTAGTCCTGGATGATCTTTGGGGGTAAATCAGACAGCACCTCTTCCTTCAAACGGCGTAGCATGAATGGTAATACCTGTTTGTGTAAAGCTTCCAAAGCAAGAGCACCAGCCTCCTGTTCTTTGGATGAAGTCTTAGAGACTCTGGATGCTGCAATTGGCTTGGCAAACCTTTCATTAAACATCTTCTCGGAGCCTAAAAATCCTGGCATTAAGAAGTCAAATAATGACCACAGCTCCAGTACGTTATTCTGAATTGGCGTACCCGACAGCATTAATCTATGATTCGCCCTCATTCTCTTAACTGATTTTGTCAGCTTTGACGAAGAGTTCTTTATGATGTGACCCTCATCCAAAACGCAATAATTATAATCCTTATTACCTAAGAATTCAACATCATTACGAGCAACATCATATGATGTAACAACAATGTCCACACCTTCAAACTTGGAGCGAAGACCTTGTCTCACTGAAGGGCCACCAGCATAAACCAAAATCTTTAAAAATGGAGCATATTGATTGAACTCTTGTTCCCAATGGCCAGTCAAAGATGGTGGACAAATAATCAAAGTGGAGAGTGGTCTTGTCTCAATGGACTTCGTAACCTTGTAGTCCTCAGCCCTCAAATGGTGATCACTTGCAACAATACAAATAGTCTGCAGAGTCTTACCTAAGCCCATATCATCACAGAGAATACCATGCAAATGATACTTGTTCAGAAATGCCAACCAGTTGACACCTTCCTGTTGATACTTTCTCAAAGTAGCATTAATGGCAACAGGTAATTCAAAAGGCTTGGACTTCGAAGGATCCATCATCTGTTGAATAAATCCACGTTCTTTCTCTCTTCCCTCCAGTAGTTCCTTCGGAACATCTACTGGATCTGGGATACCAGCCTCGAGCGGAACCAACTTTATAATAGATGCAAATGCTGTAGTTGCCAGTATACGAACTTCCTTGTCAGCATCGCTCATACGTCCAAGAACTGGAACAATCAAAAAGACAACGTACGGCAGAATATCCGAATCCATGGTGCTGGAGAGATGATAGATTGCCTCTATACCACCTTGGCGATCAGTAACATCTCCAGCATTGTTCAATAGCGGAAGAACTTCCTTCACGATGAATGGAATAGCTCTGGATGGAACTACTCTAGCCAGTGCTGCCAAAGTCTTGGCTGCCGAATATCTGAAAACAGAAGGCTTTGACCTTAAGCCGTTGAGGATAGACGGTAATAAGTCAAAGAGAATGTCATGGACCCCAATATCGAAGGTTGGGGCCAATGATTTCAAGACTCCCAAAGAATCAATGATTAGCTGTCCTTCGGTATCTCCAATATCTGACAAAGGTGAAGATTGAATTTTTCCAAGTGGGTCGAAGATTATGCTCTTGAGTTGAGGTACTTTTTCAAAGATAGAAGCACCAAAAACTCTCAATATATTCTCCAAGGCCGCCATACCACCTCTTCTTTTGATTCTTGCTTCATGGAGTGCCAACTCATAAGCATGGGAATCTGCTGCTGCTGATTCCTCTTTTCGGATAGACAAAATGGCGACTACATCACTGGAAGATTTAAATTCTGGAACTTCAGAAGTGTCCACACAGAGGAAACCACACAGATTCTTCACTATCTTATCGGCAACACCACCTTTAGAGTTATCAATGAGTTTGTAAATCAAATCAGCAACAGACGAAGCTGAGCGGGTTTGTAACACCTCGAGCTCTTCTTGTTTGATACTATCCATCAACGCACGAATGATTGGGTTAAGCTTCTTTGGAATTTTGCTCAACAGTATGGTAGCAGAAGCAAAGTTTGCGAGGATAGCAATCGAACGACTGGTTCTCATATTTTCTGCCTCTTTAATAGCCTGTACCACTCTGGATTTAGCATCATCTAATGCTTTCATTGCAGACATCTTATAGACGTTGGTTAGCTGCTTCAACATTTTATCGAATTTCTCGTTGGCAACAGACTCTGCCATTTCAAGACTGAACGCAGAAGGACCCGCATCGCTCTCTCCCTGTACAATTATTGGTAGATCTGGGGTTTTACTCTGAGGAAGATTACCTTGTTCCACGAACACTCTTATAAGAGAATGACATTGGGTTCTCACGGCTTTCAACACAGGAACGAGTTCTCTGTAATATGGTAAGGACTGAGGAGATGACAAAACCTCAGTGAACTCGTTATAAAATCCCTCAATTACAGCTTGTGCAGGTTTCTCACCCCGGGACAGAATAGCTGAGCAATACTCCTTCACAACAATGGATGTCAAAAGCCTTGGAGTAGAATGAGGAACGTTAATGTATTTCTTCAAGAGACCAACAAGTGCACTAACGCTATCTTCATCCAAATATGATAAAGTCTGTCCTATTGCAGTGGCTCCTGCGATTCTTGTTTTGTAAAAGACTTCAATACCCAAGAGGGTTATGTCACCAATGATCATTGGACCATCAATATTGACGCGTTCGTTCTCAGGAACTGGAATGGCCGGTTCTGGTTCTGCTGGGCCCTTACGCTTTCTTCCACGCTTTGATGGTGCTGTTATAGATTGTTGATCATCTTCTTGAGGTGAATCTAGTTTAGAAAGTGGCTCCCCTGAAGCCTTCAACAAATTGGATGCAGTCATCTGATAGTTAAATCTAGAGACACCGATTGGGGTCATCAAAAGGTTCGTAATTGGCTGAATATGAGGTAATATAATCTGTACCAGAGCCACGTCCGGTTGGGAATGAGCTTCGGACAGCAGCTTGGAGTAAACTTCCTGAGAAAGCTCCATTACTTCTGAGTTCTGCTCCAACAAAATGTTCTGAAAAAGCAACCTCAAAGCTTGACCGTCAATCCAGTTTTTGGAGTCTAGATCAGGGATGGACAGAAAGGAAAGAAGAGTTTTCAAAACAGATTTTCTTATATTGGTGATCGAATGTCTCAGGAAAGGGTATAGTTTGGGAACCAAGTTCGCCAAAGAATACTCATTGTTTTCAGATGCTTCCTCGTGGATCAGTTGTAGTACTTCTGGATGAGTGCACAGTTTGGATAACAAATCCATCACAGCACCAATTGATGCCGATAAATCGTCCTTTAGTCGCGTAAGGCAATCCCAAAGTGTGGATATCACAGTTTTAACAGTCAACTTTCTGAACTTAATGAATTCGTCTGTAATTGGGGAGAGTGTTGAAGCTGCAACAGCTTGAACATCATCCGAATCGTTCAAACCGTGTAAAACCATCTTCACAACATCATCGAGAAGCTCAGGTTGTTCCGCAAGGATATCTGTTCGAACGCTCACGAAGTAGCGTAGACCAAGCATACCACCATGGCTAGCCTCCCAGCACGGGACATTCCCATCAGCTTCTGTTGATTGTAACACAAGTTCGTCCAGGTGTCTGAAAACTTTTATAACAAGGTCACTGTCTAGGTGTATTAATAAAGCTGCCAAGGTTTGGGCAGCAGATTCTCTCACAGGAGCAACCACAGTGTCATAGACATAGTCTCCAAATCTGTCCAATGCAAAGAGTGATAATAAGCGACAAGCTAGGTCTTCTAATGTCTGTCTATTCTTATGGTCATTCTCTTGACGAGATCTGCCTCTGATTCTACCTGCCCCTTTGCCATGTTTCTTAATAACTTCCCTCAATCCCAGAACGGCTCCGTGCCTTGTCTCCCATTTATCAGAAAATAAATCAACCAATAACAGTTCGTAAACTCCTTGAAAAGGCCACACATAGCCTGCCACTTTAGCATGTTCGGCTAAAACTGCTGGTATTTCAGATGCTTTGGTTTCAACAACAATCTTGTTTCCGCCAGCTTGGTCTGTGATGTCAATGTTGCCTTTAGCTTCTGTCTTGATTTGTGTTGTGGTAACATCAGAATCGACAAGTTGCCGTGATACTGAACTTTGGGAAAGATCTACAGCCCTAGGCTTGTTTGAACCAGTCTTTGCTTCCATTTTCTTTTTTCTCTTGGCCATTGCTTTAAGTCTGGAGCTAGATATTCCGGTAGAAGCAGCAGGTACCGGACTAGCAGATTTTGAATAAGGCTCTTCGCTTGGAATTCTGTTATCTGTCTTCACCTCTTGTTTCACCAATTCGTCTTTAACTTCAGAAGATGCAGCCTCACGATCAACCTCATCATCAAGTTCCGAAGATAGTCCTAGAGATTTCGTGGCAGCCAGTTTTTGCTTCTTGAGAGAATCGAGCGACTTCCTGGATGATGTGTCGATGTCTGAGCAAGACAGGAACTTCTTGCCGGACTTTAGAAGGGCATCCAGATCCCAACTATCAAGAGAAAGAAAAGAGAAGTCGTCTTTCAACAGCTCGATCTCCTTCTCTTCAATCTTGACTTGGCCATCTGATAGCTCTTCGACCTTCACCGCAGCATCGCCGTCTTCAGCATTTGGGTCCCACAATGCAGCATGAGACGCGATTCCACCAAGGGCCTTCGCCGCGGTCGTTCTTGTCTCCCATCTGCTTGAGTCGAGGTATGGATACACTCTGCTGAGAAGGTTCAACACTTCCTCCGGGTGAGTCTTTGCAAGGTCACTGAGCTGGTCCGCTGCGGTGTTCCTGATAAAGGGTGTGGACCCTGTATCTAGTAGCACCACCAATCGGTCGAGTCTGGACATGGCGGAGTATCTTGGCGATGTCCTGTGGAGGTCGTGGAGACGTCTTGGATATATACGCCAAGATGTCTAATGAATACGCTCGATCTCGTTATAAATGGCTTACCGCAGTGTTCTGCCTGGTCGCAGATCTCTCCAGTGAGAGAACTCGGAATCGATGTATTGTGTAAGTCTTTTGGAGGGAAAAGAATCCACCTTCCCAATCGCTTAGAACTGCGCACTGTTGTAGCACTCACTATCGCTACTTGCCTGATATCCGTGTCGATTGATGCCCGTGGATGTTTTCCTACCAATCTTTCTTGTCTTCCTCTCTCGTTGTCCTTGGTAAGTTGTTTGTTTGTTGGCGGTGAAGACCAGACACTATACGCGTCAGGTAGGCGCACTTCCGCCGTTACGAGCCCCGGTTGTGGTGTTCGGGTGCTATTTCCTGGTGTTCGGGTGTTCTACAACCCCTTTTTCTTTTTCCTGGGCCTCGCGCTTTTTCGCTTTTTCCCGGTGCGTTTCTTTTGTTTTCGCGTGGGCGGCCTTCTGCCCTTTCCAATTCGCCAACACCGTCGATTCGAGGAAAATTCACCAGGCTTTTATACGGCAAGACCGGTCTGCGGGCCTCGCGCGTGTACTGCAGAGCCCCTTCTGCGCCTCACGGGAACGAGAACCAATTGTGTTTGTGCCTTATCCCATACGCGTATTGGATGGGAGGATAATATGGGGTGTGGGCTTTGGTGGGCTCTCTCTCAGGCGTTTGGCTTACAGTGAGTGGCGTACCATCTGCTCATGTGCTCATGTGCTCATGTGCTCATGTCTTCATGTTAGTAGCCTAGTGTATGTCCGGCCTATGCTTCATTATCCCAATCATCCGTCCTATTATGTCCTGAGCGAGCGATTCTATTCTACTCTACTCTATATATTGTACTCTAAATATTCTACTCTACGTATTCTACGCTAAATGTTCTACTCTGAATATTCTATTCTACGTATTCTACTCTAAATATTCTACTCTAAATATTCTACTCTGAATATTCTACTCTACGTATTCTACTCTATTCTACATACTCTTCTCTGTCCTCTCCTATCATCTCACAGGACACCATTTTTCCATGCGTCTGTGGTGGGGTAGGAGTATGCTTCTGAATTAGGCTCACCTAGGTCTACGATACGATGCTGTAGAATAGCATAGCACTTTTGGCCTTAGCTATCAAAGGTGCACGGAAAAACACGAAACAGAAGTACTGCTTGTGCCTTCTGCTTGGAGCTTTGTGCTTGGGTGTTTGGGCCTCTGTATAGGTGTGTGCGGCGGCGGATGGGCCGCGTGGCATGCAGCGAACACAACCACGTACGTAGAGAGCAGGGTTACCTCGTAGCCAGCTCTCAGAGCCCATTGGAGGTCACAGACACACAGATAGCGAATGAAAACCCTGAAAATAGAAACTCGTTCTGAGACACTGGCTACAATGCATGGCTAAATAGAGAGACCAGAAAAGAGATCTTCTGAGAAGTCGGTGGAACGGTTGCCGGGAACTACCCACGTACCCTGTTCCCGTGTATAGTCAGTCCCTTATTGTACAAGGACCAAAAAAAAAATAGTGTGTCATGAAGATGTGCAAAGATGTGCAGAGATGTACGAAGATGTACAAGGAAACACACCAAGTACACCAAAAACACCAATGAAGATCGAGGAACAAGGCCCACGGGATAGAGACCGACGATGATGCATGAAAGGCTTGTGTGTGTCCGCTCCGCACCCCGAAACCGGTTCCAGCTAGTGATGATCCAACTCTCTTGACTACCTCTGGCTGCGTAGGGAAAGGAGTAGCCCCTATTAAACCCATTCGGAGCTGTATGCGTGATTCTGCTGTTTCACGCCTCTATTGGTGGCAGCACTAGAAATACGCAACGTTACCATTACGTAACGCCACCTTTACTTTGCGCTACTACACAACGATATCTTTGCTCACTAGCAATGTTGCGCATTCTGGTATCACTGCGATACTTGTAGAGTAGCAACACCAGCAGTACGAGCAAAGTTCCAGCAATACCGGTAAAATACCGTCATACCAGCAACACTGGCAATGCTACAAATTAGAAATACCGAAAACACCGAATATGAGAGTGATGGCAATATACTAGCAACACTAGCAATAACACGCTATCACCGGCTCTTGTAGCTTTAAACCATCGCTACCTAAACCCTAACGGGTCTATACCCTGCTGTGTGGGTGGGGCAATCGAATCTCACCACCAATAAGCCCAATCAAACGCTTCGCCAGAAAGAAGATGCCAAAAAGTGCCCCTAAATGTAACCCTAGAAAAAACCTATCTAATAAACACTTATTAGGCTCTCTAAAGGGGGGAAAGAGACTAATAAGAACGGTTCCGTCTATAATGACTGCATTCTGAACAGCGTTGCCTAACTCCAAAGCCCTCGTAAGCTCGGAAGACGGTGGTGTTCAGATGTTCAATATTAGCAGTCACAGATGGCGGCTTCGGTGCCTGGATCGAGGTGTTAGGGTGTTTTTCACCAAGCGAGCGCGGTCGCGGCTTTGCAGAGCACCCACAGAGGTCCTCCTCTCTGGAGCGTCGCACAAAAATTTCCAACTAACTTCACCACACCTCACAGACTCCACATACTGGAATCCCATCTCACTGCAACTAAGTCAAGATGCCACGTAAGTAACGGTTGTGTTCTACTTCACACCATCACTTGGTTCTTCTTCTCCTTTTTTTGCATGCTGGGTTTCCCTTGTTAAGTCATTGCGATGGTTTGCGATTCTGTCGTGTGGGCTATCGATTGGTATAGCTTTGACTGGCACTGGTCTCCCTAAGCAAAAAAAAATACATAAGAGGTTCGGGTCCTCGGAATACTTGATCACAGTAAACACTAAAAATGTGTGCTGTGATATGTCCTTCTGTTTCCAACTTAACTACTTTCACTGAAATGGACTGTCTTGCATGAGTCTGCTGAACTCCCGACACTTCGGCTGTGCTCTGGGTCAATGGATGTGAAAAGCTTTTTTTCTCTACTTGCTTGAAGGTTTAGAGGTTACTAGGAGTTTACGAGAGGTTAAAGGAAACTAAATGGTTTTCCTTGTTCGAAGTACGGTTCCTGAAATGGACTGCGGAATAATCAGTGTTTGCTTCCTTGCAGTACACTTGATATTTCTATGTCTGGACAACTACGATTTCTTAAAACAATAATGACGAGCTTTGGTTTTATTTCTATGGCTCTCAAGGTTGTTTAGTCTGTGTTGTCTGGGATGTACTTTGTAAAAATGTCTCTGCAAACTGCTATTATTTCTTTTCTGTGCAAGAAGGGAAAAGGGCTTTTCACTCTTTAATTGATTGCCGAACATTTCACATAATAGCGTTAAGTTAATGGAACAAGATGAGAATCCGATTTTCGTCCTTTTTTATGTAGAGTTGAGAGTGCAATTAAGATTTGCCGATTCTAACATTCTATAGGTGCCCCAAGTACTTACTCCAAGACCTACACTGTCCCAAAGAGACCATACGAGTCCGCTCGTTTGGACGCTGAGTTGAAGCTCGCTGGTGAGTTCGGTTTGAAGAACAAGCGTGAGATCTACAGAATCAACTTCCAGTTGTCTAAGATTAGACGTGCTGCTCGTGACCTTTTGACCAGAGATGAGAAGGACCCAAAGAGATTGTTCGAGGGTAACGCTTTGATCAGAAGATTGGTCCGTGCTGGTATCTTGTCTGAGGACAAGAAGAAGCTCGATTACGTTTTGGCTTTGAAGGCTGAGGACTTCTTGGAGAGACGTTTGCAGACTCAAGTTTACAAGCTGGGTTTGGCCAAGTCTGTTCACCACGCCAGAGTTTTGATCTCCCAGAGACACATTGCTGTTGGTAAGCAGATCGTCAACATTCCATCTTTCGTTGTTAGATTGGACTCCCAGAAGCACATTGACTTCGCTAAGACCTCCCCATACGGTGGTGCCAGAGCTGGTCGTGTTGCCAGAAAGCACCAGGCTAACTCTGGTGAGGAGGCCGCTGAGGACGAGGAGTAAATTTTTTCTCCAAGATCTCATTGTTAGTGTTATAAAAGTTCCTTGACTCTTGTTTCCTTTTTTGTCTGTAGTGAAGCTGGGTCTCGGTGTATATTATGGGTTAATGGATCTTTAAATTGCGATTTGTTCTTGTAGAGCTTCTCTCACCAGGCAGTACTAGTGGTTATATAATGGGATTGGCGATTATTGGACCCTTCTACATATTTTGAGCAACTCAAAGCAAACTCTAGCAATTCAAGCTTGGAAGGTTTTTAAAGTAAACTTAAGGAGGGGGGTTGTTCAGTGAGAGATTAGGAAGCTCTCATACAAACTATCCCAATATGATAGGATTAGCCTAGTTTTGGCCGCATAAATCCTCGAAAGGACAGCCAACCATTATAATATATTATATTTTTCCTTATTCCAATATATCTTCAAAACTACAATGCTGTTTAGATAGGTATTCGAAGTCAAGTACGATGGGTTTGTTCATTTCCCAACACAAAAGGCTGCCAAGGGTGATAAACAGGTTCTGTATAGTAAGATAAAGTACACAAAAATTACCGGCACATGATTTATTACCTTTAAGAGATAGCTACTGACTGTGTCTATCATATTCATATAATATCTACTTCTGGGAACCATGTTGTAGAGACAATCAGATCTCACCTCGTTGACCAAAAACGTTCCTCTTTTACATTTGATATCACTTTCTCAAGAAATAGATGCTCTATACTTTCAAGATACTATCCTTACCATTTGAAGCTTTCTATTGATAACATTGTGGATCTACAAAAGCTAATTGGTTGTTGACTGTTGACGTACTTGTGTAAATGTAAAGGAAGTCAAGAAATTACAAAGATGAGTGTGCTTATGTAATTCTATGTTAAATGCTTATGTCAGCGCTTTCGAGATTTTTTGAATATCGCCGAGTATCAACAAAGCGAGACATAGAGCATAAAGCATCTCATAGACAACGCAAACCGATCTACTGATCGACACTTCTGGTTACCCTTTTTTTTATTTAACTGTTGCATATCAACTGTCAATTGTGGAGGCAGGACTCGATTATAGGTACACCGCCAATTAGAAGATGTCGCAAAATACACCGAAACCGGAGAGTAACAACAACTCCAGTCCAGTAGTGCGTCCTGCCACTGCCACTGCCACAACAGTGCCATCGACAGCAGTACAGACTCCACAGCCACAGGCACAGGCACCACAACGTCGTCAAGCCCAAGGCCAGTTTTCACAGGCGGATCTTAACAGAATTGTGCTGGAGTATTTGAACAAGAAAGGATACCACAAGACAGAGGCCATGTTGCGTGTTGAATCTTCACATGTGCCAACTCCCCCTCTTCATAACTTTGCTGGTGGTGCTGTCAGGGCCCCCGTTACCGATAAATCTTCTGTCGCTACAGTTGAAAAAATGGACCCTGAATCTTATGTTCGTGGTTATTCAATGCTTAAGGCCTGGGTTGAGAGTTCCCTCGATATCTATAGGCCTGAACTATTCAGAGTTCTCTACCCGCTGTTTGTTCATTGTTTTTTAGATTTGGTTGGTAAGAATGTCAGTGCAGCGAGATCTTTCTTCAATAAGTTTATGAGTGACCATGAGATCTTGCATGGTTCAGAAGTGAGTAAACTTGCTGGTATAGGAACTCCAGAACACCTTAATGAAAACGGGTTGGCAAAGACACTGAGAGAAAATACCTATATTCTTCACATCACAAGAACCGCACTTAACTTATTGCTTTATTTTCTTCATGAGAATGAAGCTGTTGGTGGATCTATCATGATCAGTTTGATAAACAGATATATTCAACCGATCATTCTCACAGGTAATGTCTCTACGGGGTCAGGAGAAGAAGGGTCCTTGGATGATGGTATTAAAGGTGTGGCGAAGACGGACGAAGTTGAAAAGTTTAACTCACAACCGGTCAAGCTTGGCCAGATGCCAATGGATCCTGAGTTTTCAAAAGAAGTTGAGCTAGAACTGAAGAAGAAGGATGATCGCGATTCCATGCATCCTGAAACTTCTTTAGTCGATGAGTTCCATAAGATGCACCCTACTTCGGAAGACGCACCAACAAGAGATATCCTTCCATTACCGGCTAAGACTGTCCTTGATTTAAAGCGCGAGATCCAGGCGGTTAAGGAGTCCCGTGATAAGATTCGTTTAGATGCAATTCAAGCATGTGCACCAAGCGTGTGTATGTACACATTTCACAACACCAACAATGACCTCACAACTTTACAATTCAATGATGACTCTACGATTATAGCAGGGGGGTTCCAGGATTCCTACATCAAGCTTTGGTCGCTTGATGGGTCTCCGTTAAGATCTGTGATCAAGAGCGATAAGCAAAATGAGCAAAACACAAGAAGACTTATTGGCCATAGTGGTGCTGTTTATGGGCTATCATTCAGCCCTGATAACAAATACTTACTGTCCGCATCCGAGGATAAAACTGCCCGACTTTGGTCAATGGACACATACACTGCACTTGTTTCGTACAAGGGTCACAATCATCCTGTCTGGGATGTGAAGTTCTCGCCCTTTGGTCATTACTTTGCGACTTCTTCACATGATCAGACCGCACGTCTTTGGAGTTGCGATCACATTTATCCACTTCGAATCTTTGCTGGCCATTTAAACGATGTTGACACTGTTGAATTCCACCCAAATTCTACATATTTGTTTACAGGCTCTTCAGATAAAACTTGTCGTATGTGGGACGTACAAAAGGGAAACTCTGTACGTATCTTCAATGGCCACACAGGTCCTGTGAATACGATTGCTGTATCGCCCGATGGAAGATGGCTTGCTTCAGCTGGTGAAGACAGTATCATCAACATCTTTGATATTGGCTCTGGTCGTCGTTTAAAGACAATGAGAGGACATGGAAGAACATCTATTTACTCTTTAGCATTCTCACAAGAAGGATCTGTTCTCATGTCCGGCGGTGCCGATGGGTCTGTTCGCTGTTGGGATATCAAGAGGGGCACTACAGAAGCTGGGCCTGCTCCGGATCCGTTCCCAAATAGCGATGACCCTACTACTTCGGTCACAGTCAACAAAGACGGCAAACCTGAGGAAACTAGAAGAAAGCAGATCATTGCAACACCTGATCACATTGCTTCTTTTTTCACAAAGAGAACGCCTGTGTATAAAGTGCATTTTACAAGAGGTAATTTGGTTCTTGCAGCTGGTGCTTTTAGAGGATGAAAAAGGAAAAGAAAAAATTGAAACGGCGGTATACTTCTCTCATAATTAATGATGTATTACTACATGAAATCGTAAGGACATATACATAGACATTGTTAGCCTTCTCTGCTTGCATCTACTTTCCGCATACTTTCACCGACATCATCGAGCTTCAACTTGACACTCTCCAGACCCTTCTTAACGTTGTCGAAGTATTCCCGGTTGTATAGTCGCTCCCTCACACTATCAATATCTTTCGACTCCCAAATGACCTTATGGTCATCTGTAGTATCTAGTTTCTTCTCACAGGCTTTTAAGTCGTTCAGTAGGGAGTATTGGGCCTTTCGGAGCTCTGACAAGGCCTTTGCGTGCTCCGCGGAGAAGAAAGATCCATCAGCGGAGCTCTGTTCTGCCATACGCCGTACATCATCAAGAATATCGATCTGGGTCCATAACATATCCTGATAATCGACTGCTGGTCTCGCTCGAGGCGCCTTATCTGGAAGATGATCAGGTGTAGGTGCCGGACCGTCGTCTAGGGTGTGTGTTTGCGGCTCGTAGCTATCTCCCCATTGTGAGTTTCCTGTTGTTGTTGTTGGATAGAGAGAAACATTATTTGTAGTTGTACTTTGTGTGGCATAGGGAAATGGATACCCATCAGCACTCGCCGTTACCATTCCTGAAGGAGTTGCCGGTGGTGGAAGAAGTGACCCCGTTGGTACTCTCTCAAAGGTGCTTGCAAGGCGGGCCGATGGGGTTGAAGAGGTGGAATTACGGGTAACCGCCAAAGCTGGAACGCCTGGAGTCTCTGAGTACACCACTACGGAGGTCCTGTGCTTATCTTTGTCAGTGTCCATTTCCTATTTTGTGGAATTAAGAGTGTTCTTTTTTTTGCTAACAGGTCAGCTACCATTCTCTGAGGCTTTGTAGGCATATCGGAGCTGTCTTTTTCATGGATCAACAAAACCGCACGCTCAATGAACTCATATAAAGAAATACTCCAGCGCATTCCAATTTTGCCAATTGAAAACCTTCACAACGTGCAAACCGTTTCAATTCACTAGAAAACGGTGTGTGAGAACTTCGAGGAAGTAACTCTATCCAGAATGCTTGTTGGACGACGCAAATCGGGACCACCATGGCGTAAGCTGCTCTACATACGACAGCCATACCCAGACAACTACACCGACAAGTCGTTTCTATCACAGCTTAAACGTAATACAACCGTGAAGCGCCACTCGTTCCACAAGCTTGCAAAGGACTTTTCCCTCGTGTCTTTACATTTGAACGTGCTTGCTGTCACACATATTGTTTTTCTAGGGCTCTACTCGAACAATTGGGATCCCAAGGTACCGGTATCCATTGGATCTTTGGTGAGTGTTTTCCTCTACGCTGTGTACACTTTTTCCAACACTTCTTCTTCTTCGAAGCTAGTTGATGCTGTCCGATCCTCGGTGGTTATCACCATCTTCATCTTGACGCTTTCACCGGTACTGAAATCTCTTTCTGAGTCCACTTCTTCAGACTCCATTTGGACATTGTCTGTCTGGCTAACCATAATCAACGTCGTAACAACAGACTACCATTTCGATATCAACCGCAAGTTCAACCCTATATTTGCCACCAATGTGCTACTGGCCGATGTCACTGTGCTAGCGTCTCGTCTCGAGTCAGCCACTGCGGTTTTCTGCTTTGTGCTGTTTGCTGTGGAGATCCACGGGCTTTTCCCTGTATGGCACACTTGGCTAAGGAAAGAATCTCGCAATGACGCTCACTGGCCACTCGTGTTAACTGTTGGTAGTCTTGTGGACCTTCTCGTGTACCGGATGCTTGGGGTAGAAGTCCTTGCTGTCTGGATTGTTCTTCACTGTTGTGTTGTTGTTGGGTGTCCCGTCTACTTTTTGATGTTACAGAAGTACAAGGACGAACTTCAAGGGCCGTGGGACACCGCAAAGCCCAAGATATGAAGCAGTGGGAGATGTTTGTTCTAATGTTCTTTCTTTGTTGTTCCTCATTTAATGTCGTTACGAAAACCCTGTATATTCTGAACTCTCTACACTTTTCATAATCTGTCTCTCTCTCCCGCCTATACCTTTGGTATATCTCCCTGGTAGATAAATTTCAACGTCTGGTCGACAGTGTATCTCGGTGTCTCAGAGGAACGAGGTGTGTTCACTGTTACCGCATCCTGCTCTTTATCTTTGCCTTTCTCCAGCTCCTCTGTAGTATAGAACCCTGTGAACTTGTGTCTGTCTTTTGCCGAAGCCATGATGTTGACAGCCCATTGTGTGAGACCCTCGTCGTCTTTCAAAAGAATATCTGTACTCTTCTGCTTGGACTCTTCGACCCATTCCACAACTTCAGGTGATGCTTTCTTTCTGAGCAAGGTTGTCAACAAACTTTCTTGCTCAGTGGTAGGGAACTGCGGTAGAGGGTAGGCAACAGTTCGCTCCAACACTTCGGAGTAATCGCTCAGTGTTGACGACAACGACGCAAGCTGAGTCAAAACAATGTTGAACTGCGTCTGCAGAGACACATAATGTGTTAGTTGAGGGTTCTTGAACTCTGCCTGGAGCTTTGATAGAGTATGGGCAAGCTGGGTGAGTCGCAGTCTGAGAGCCTCAAGCGCCTCGACGGGCACACCAGAGTGGTCAACAGGATGTTCTTTGTTCTCAGTAGAGGCTTGCATTGTATGCTGATGTTGTGTCTTTTCCTTAGGCGTTGCTATAAAGTTTTTGGTATCTTCTGTTAGCCTCTTATCCTTCTTTATGGTTGTGTACTCTTCTTCTCAATCGTCCTATCCTTCTTCTTTATCGTTGGTCTCGTGTTTCCTTTGTCCTGGTTATCTTTTGTCTTCTATCTTCTTCTATATTCCTCTATTCCTTTATCTTCCTTATGCTTCTTTATCTTCCCTACACTCTCTCCTATCTGCTAATTCTTGTTCTTGCTTGACCCCTCTCTGTTCTTGTGGATTCGGTGCTGATGTGCCAGCTGTACTTTTTTCGAGGAATCGAGGTGGCACGCCCTAATGAAGAAGAAAGCCTCTAAACAGCACCAGGGACCAAAGAAGAAATGGATTCCAGACTAAAGAGGATTCTAGGGAAATAGGACACGCAATAATGGTGAGGTCATCAAATCTGAGTCCTATCGAAGCCGAAAGTAAGTCTATGGCATACAAACAAGCGTTGTATGGAGTTTGAGACCTGTTCTGTTGGATCCCGTTATACTAACAGTGACACTTGTGTCATCAAAGGACGTCGACAGAGGGCAAGAGAGATCAAGAAGATGAAAGAGCAGAAACAAACACAGAAGAATGACCGCCTCAAGGGCATGGACCCTCAAAGACTTGTAAGAAGAATTACAGAACTCGAGACAAAGAAACAGCAGGGTGTGCACATAAGCGTTGGTGATGAGAAGATACTCCAAGGTCTGAAGAAAGACCTTGTACAACTACGAAAGCTCCGAGGGGAGGACCAGGAGTCTCATGGCCAAAGCGATTCTACGGCTAATGAAGCTAAAGACGGTGCTAATGATCAAGCACAAACTAGTGATCCGGATAGCGAGAGTGTATTGGGACGAGAGAGTGTATTTTACGACCCAGAATGGAACCCATTGGGAAAAGCACCACAGGGATTCCCAAACATCAGGGTATCATCTCTAACCAGTGTGTGCCATTACGACTCAGACCCTGGTGTCAGTGATATTCCAATTCCTATGGAGCCCAAGCCACGGTTCTACAGACCACTTGACGATGACGTACAAAAAAGCACATATGAAGGTCACGCACAACTAAGGAAAGACACTGTCGTGAGAGCGTTTGTCCCTACTGCTGTGAAGCGAAAGCGTGAGGATTCGCATTGACTATCGTACAGGGTGTGCAGGGATGTAGGAGATGTCCCTGTACAGAATGCGGATGGCTGTATTGTCTACGTTTCTGGATGTGTAAGGATATGGATCAGCATACGTATATATATATATATGTATGTATAGGAGCGATATATAAGGAAGCGTATACTTGTGAGTAAAGATGTATTTGCTCTCGTATAATAAGTAGTATAAGAAGATAGCTGGTAGTGCATGAATATAGATGTTGATATAAATATAAATATAATTATTTATGAAACCAAGATAGTTGTTAGACGAATATATATATATATATATCTGTATATTTATATTTCTTTATGTTGATATAGCTGTGACTATATATAGTAATTCGTTATCTTCGTGAATATAAACAGTACATCTTTACGTAGGTATAATCCTGGGCCTGATTTAATATATACTCAGTAATTACTTACATAACTTCCCAATATAGAATTCTAGCTGGCCAATCGCAACACTGCGCGAACCTTGGGAGCCCAAAAATTGTCGCCCAAAAAAACACCCTTCCCACCGGGAACCGTCTGTAGAATCCTGCTATCCAGCACCGTTTGTCACCGTTACAACAAGAAAAGCAGCGATGAGCTTCCGCCAATTGTCTTTGAGAGGTAAGTCTTGCCGTTTCTGCGATCCAATTGCGTTCCCCCGTGCTGTAGGGTGCCAGGGCTGGTACCCATGATCCTGGTATTTGAGCGTGGGTACGTGGGTCTTTTCTCTCACACAAACACGGTGTTCCACGCACTGTACCCCCACCACTAATAACCACCTCTGTACAACCCAATCGACACCAGCAACACCAACTGCAGATGGATCCAATGGTCTATGAGAACCACCGTACTAACTACTGTTCTTAGCTGCTCGCCCAGCATCATTCGCCTTGCGTTCTGCCCCGTGAGTTTTTACCCGTTTAGCCGTTGGCATATTACTGTTACTGTTACTATCTGGATTTTGTGTTATTGGCCATGTTATCACCCATCTCTATCATATTAGTCTGCTCACTCGTCACTACGTGTAGAAGGAAAATGGTTACCGTCGAACACAAATCGCGGAGTCTCTTTCCCTGACTGTATCTCTTGCACTTGTCTTCCTCAAGAATACGGTTCAATTGCACTCAATATCCGGATTATGGAACATGTTGTATACGATCTTTTCACCCGAGAGTTCCGGTGAGCGGATATACTTCTCTATCCTTACAACGATAGTTGACACAACCAAAGCACATTATCCAGGAAGTAGCGACAAGCGGTTCTCAAACATATCTCGTTTAACGAATGTTTCAGTAACCTCCTTATGGAGACATAGGACCCAGTACTAACAATATCTTTTTGTATTAGAATTGGTGTGCGTTCTCTTTCCTCCCAGGTACCAACGCCTGAGCAGAAGAAGGCCAACTCCATCATTGATGCTCTTCCAGGCAACTCTCCACTCTCGAAGACTTCGATCCTTGCCACTGCCACCGCTGCTTCTGTGTACGCAATCTCCAACGAGCTCTACGTCATCAACGAAGAGTCTATCTTGCTTGTCACCTTCGCTGCTTTCACCGCTATCGTCGCCAAGGTTGTTGCTCCTTTGTACAAGGACTGGGCCGATGAAAGAATCAAGTCCGTCTCGGAGATTTTGAACTCTTCCAGAGTCAAGCATGTGGAGGCCGTCAAGGAGAGAATCGAGTCTGTCTCCGAGTTGAAGGATGTTGTCAACACCACAAAGGTGCTCTTTGAAGTCTCTAAGGAAACTGTTGAGCTCGAGGCTCAGGCTTTCGAGTTGAAGCAGAAGGTTGATGTTGCTGCTGAGGCTAAGTCCGTCTTGGACTCCTGGGTCAGATACGAGGCCTCTGTTCGTCAATTGGAGCAGGAGCAGTTGGCTTCTGCTGTCATTGCCAAGGTTGAGAAGGAGCTTTCCAACCCAAAGTTCCAGGATAAGGTGTTGCAGGAGTCTGTTGCTGAGATTGAGAAGATCTTTGCTGCTGCTAAGTAAGCCTTTGACTAAACGCAAAAAAAAACCATTATTTACCCAAAAGGTCAAAGAATCACAAGCCCTCTGTGCAAACATATTCAAAGTTCATCTCCTTACCTTCTTCTCCCTCTGTTAAGATCTTCCTCTGGTAATTAAAGAAAGATTGAGACGCTTTAGACACGTTTATGATACTGGAAATGTGTAATTTGATATAACTCATTTCTTCAATCGCAATTCACGATATATGCAAACTGTTTACTTGTAGAAAACGTATATAACTATTAACTTAATGCTTTTAGTGATGGTTTCCATGTGTGGATAGTGTTGTCATTAGATACGGACGCTACCATCCAGTTTTCATGTGGATTCCAAGAAATGTCGTTAACACCAAGCAAGTGCCCAGCATGATAAAACTTCAATGAGTAGTCATCCTTAGAAAGATCCCAAATCCTTACTGCATTATCCTCAAACCCAGCAGTTGCCACAATATGATGAAGATTTGGATTGAACTCTACAGAAGAAATAGCACCTTCATGGGCATTGATGGAGAAGATGGGTTTGGTGAAATGTCTTATATCCCAAACATTTGCAACACCTTCGGCATCTCCAGAACAAACAGCAAACGGATGTCCTTTACTCCAAGATACTGCATTGACAGCACACTCGTGTAGTTTTTGTGATGCTCTCGAAGGACCAGTGCCATCATTCGCCCTCGTATCCCAAATCTTTACCAAATTATCCTCACAACCAGAAACAAAAATCGAATCATGTGAAAAACACCAGTCAGCATCATTAACTCCTGTACTAGCATCCCATTGTTTTTCACATGCTAACCTTTCACCTTTAGTGAACTTTGTAATATCCCACACTTTCAACATGCCATCCATAGCACCTGTAACGAGCTTCCCTTCGGCATTGTTGTTCCACGCCAATGCAAACCCTTCCTCACTATGGCCTTTTAGTTCTATTTCACATTTGAATTCTGTATCATGTGAGGAGTGCTTTGTCTTGTCGAACACGTATACGCTTCCCGTAGATGTGATAGTTGCCATCAAATCAACGTTCTGAGGAAGTATTCGGGCTCGATTGATCTCTCCACAATGCAAGATCTGCTGGATAGTTGTGAGCTTACCGGAAATTGGATCCGTTGAGTTGAATTCGTGAAGTTCTAAATCGTATTTGGATAGATCTGACTCCTCCAGTTCATCTTTGGTAGTAAAGGTATTAATCTGTAGGTGTTGTGGCAGGGAAGATGAGGTGTATGTCGATGTGAGAAGACGATACGTTGTCCTTCTTGGCTTGGCCCTAAACGGGGTTAGTATTGCATTATATATTACCACTGTAGTCTTCCAGTACTTACGTATCTCTGTCAGGGAAAAATTGGACTGTTAAACTGGGCCACACATTATTTGTTGTGTTGAGGTAGTCATACAGAGCAGGAGCATTGGCCTTCCAACGTTGATACCGTTCTTGTGTCTTGGAATCGAGGTTTATTGAAGAGTCTGTCTCCATTTCAACATCAGACATTTTGCTAAATGCTGGCCCTTTTCGTTTCAGATATTCTTTAGATATTCTTTCTACTAATTTTGTTCTCTTCGTTGTGATTTTGAATGACTCGCTAAACTGTTCGTTGCAAGCTCTCGGTGGGCGACCATACGCGAAACTTTCCAACGCGTCTTTATATGGCGAACGCGTCGTTACCAGTAGAGCTTGTGTAGTAACACAAACCAGGTAAGTCTAGAATTGTTTTTCTATAAATGTAATAAATAAAAGGGCATTCACTAAGCATTAAAAAACAAAAGAAAGGGCAACTGGATTATGAATGACAAAGTATCAATAGGGAGATACAAAGTTGGCACTTTACATCCACTGCTTGAACTTGTTAATCAAGCCCTTGGTGGATGGGTCGTGGGTCTCGACAGGTGTGGCATCGTTCAATTCGCTACCAATAACCTTTGCAAGGACTTTACCGAGCTCAACACCCCACTGGTCGAAGGAGTTGATGTTCCAGATAGCACCCTCTGTGAAGGTGACGTGCTCGTAGTAAGCGATCAAAGAGCCAAGGGTAGCTGGTGTGATTTTCTGGGCCAAGATAGAAGTCGTTGGTCTGTTACCAGAGAACACCTTGTGTGGAACAAGACCACCAGTGGCTCCTTCAGCCTGGACCTGGGCAGCGTCCTTACCGGTAAGCAAAGCCTCTGCCTGAGCGAAGTAGTTAGAGGCAAGCATCTTCTGATGAAGGTTGTTCTCGATTGGGTTGTGGGACTGGGCAGCAATGATGAAGTCAGCTGGGATGGTCTTGGTACCCTGGTGCACGAGTTGGAAGAAGGAGTGCTGTGCATTGGTGGCTGGTTCACCGAAAAGGATTGAGCCAGTAGAGTAGTTTGTGAAGACATTTCCTCTGGTAACAGACTTACCGTTGGACTCCATAGACAGCTGCTGAAGGTAGGCTGGGAAACGGTGGAGATACTGGTCAAATGGAGCAACAAGGTGTGTCTGAGCGTCGAAGAAGTTGTTGTACCAAACAGAGAGCAAACCACCAATCATTGGGATGTTCTCTTCGATTGGGGCAGAAGTGAAATGGGCATCCACGGCTTCAGCACCCTTGAGGAAAGCATCAAAGTTGTCGTAGCCAATGTAGATAGCAACAGAGGTACCGATGGCGGACCAAACGGAGTAACGGCCACCGACCCAGCTGTCGAAGCCAAACATGTTCTTTGTGTCGATACCGAACTTGGCAACCTCGGTAGCGTTGGTGGACAAGGCAGCAAAGTGCTTAGCAATGTAAGCCTCGTCCTTAGCGGTAGCGAGGAACCACTTCTTAGCAGAGTTGGCATTTGTGATGGTCTCTGCGGTGGTGAAAGTCTTCGAAGCAACAAGGAACAAAGTGGTCTCTGGGTTACAAATCTTGAGGGCCTCGGCCATGTGGGTACCATCAATGTTGGAGACGAAGTGGACATTCAAGCCTGGCTTAGCATAGTGTTTCAAAGCCTCAGTCACCATCACAGGACCCAAGTCTGAGCCACCAATACCGATGTTGACAACATCGGTGATGGCCTTACCGGTGTAACCTTTCCAAGCACCAGAGCGCACCTCTTCGGAGAACTCCTTGATGTGCTGGAGCACAGAGTCCACCTCTGGAGCGACATTGACACCGTCAACGAACATTGGCTTGTTAGATCTGTTTCTCAAGGCAACATGATACACAGCTCTGTCCTCGGTATTGTTGATGTGCTCACCACCAAACATGGCATCTCTCAGCTTCTCAACACCGGCCTCTTTGGCAAGCTTCACAAGAGTAGCAAAGATCTCATCGTTGAAGATGTTCTTCGAGAAGTCAAACAGGATCTTGGAACCATCGTAGTTGGTGAATTCCTTGGAGTACTTGTCGAAACGGGCACCGTCCTTAGCAAACTCGTCAACAACCTTGAGGGACTTGCCCTGGGAGTCGTAGAGCTGCTGGAGAGCCTTGTACGCTGGAAGCTCAGACGCAAGAGAGAAGTCGCTAAAAGCCTTGGACATGGCTTTCTTTTTGGTTATTACTTTGGTGGTTGCTTGCTTGAAGAACTCTTTTCGCACTTCGGCAGTGGTGGACTCAGAAACCGAGGCGTTGTACAAAAAGGGGATGTTTCCCTCTAGGCGGCGAGGCGAGGTGGCCAAAGGGTGGGCACCTGCGCGGTCCTTTATAGCTTTGGCGGAGGGAATCGCGCGTCTGGTGACGGAAAGAAGGCCCCCGGAAAGGTGCTTGTGGGACAGGTGTCCATGACAAATTAAGCCGGGCTGGGCGGATGGAGAAGAGGTTTAAGGAGCCAATGGTTCTGTATGAGCGCTCTGGAGTGTTAAAGAAGACACTTATGGCCTTTACAGTGGCCTATTCACCGCTGGTGGTTACCTCTGGACCACGTGAGTGTTCCTTTTTGTGTCGCATCAACCGATGCGGCCAGCTAATTACCGCTTTTTTCATTAGCCTGCCCAATCGCAAGCTATAGGGGTGGGGATTGGGATTTTTCACATAACTAGGAAGCTCGTAGCCCAATTTATCTGTCTGTAGACAAAAGAAACTATTTCTGGTTTTGGTCTGCTTGTTGCTGTAGGGCCAATTTGTAGTTCTGTGTCGGGATATTGTTCTCGCTGTTGTACCAAGGCAAAATCGGTACGTCAATGGGACTAATGCCGGTGTCCAAATATCTGTTCATTGAGCCATTCCATTAGTAGCAGAGCACACAGACCTGTATATCTGTTTGCTTGGATATGGAATGCCAAGTCTTCTTGGACCTGTGAGCAACGCACAAGCTGTTCATTTCCGTTAGCTTTCCTAGCCATTGTTCTTTTCACCGATACTTAAAACCGAGACACAGATCAAGAGATGTTCAAATCATGCACCCCACAGGCCCATTGTGTTTCGAGAAAACTACGGACAACGGCGAACGTTTTGCTCTAATCGGTAGTATTTTCGGGAGATTGTAATAATATCTATCAAGTTTATACGAATTTTGCACAGATTATGTACTATGTACAGGTGTGTTGAGCGATATCGACAGGTTATAACAAGGTATCGTGAAAAGGGAAAAACGCAAAAAAAAACATCAACAAGGCGAAAAGAAGACATAAAAGGAAAGGAATCGAGTCGTCAATTCATCATCAAGAAAGAAGCTTGATCACCAGCTCCCACGTACCAAACATTATGATGGAGTTCGGTACTGTTCTGAGCAAGTGTGGTGTCAGGCCCCCATACATCGAGGCGAGGCCTTCCTCGCGCACAATGAGACGGAAACATTGAATTAGACCTGTGTATTTCAACTTCCCGTTCTCTTGGGGAGCCTGTCTCAAACGTGTTCTTATAACCTCGTGGGGATACGTAATAAGCGACGCAATGAACTTGGCAGCACCAGCAGACCCCGAACGTGCACCCCACTCAATGAACGAATCCCACGATGTTCTTTCGTGGCCATCCTTTGAGTGTTTGAGTGCTTTCTCGGCAATCATCCTCTTCATCTGCTCGTACAGAACCCATTGCAGTGTACTCTCAACAGAACCCAGGTATGAAGCTGTAAGTCCTTTGTACAACCCCCAAATACCCTCTGTCTTAACAACTTGCTTCACACAGTCCCAGGAGTTCTTATATGCTTTCGATCCGGCTTTATCGAGCTGCAGACGGGTCTTCACTAGCCAGATAGGGTTCGTTGCCGTAGATGTCGCAATACCAGCGGCCGCTGCGGCGCACAGGTGTACCCAAGAAGCTTCCTCGTTGTTGTTGAAATTCTTTGAGATGAGCTCTTTCCCAACACCGTAAGTGAAGAAGTTGATGGAACGGGCTGGAATAACTCCCACGAGGTTTGGCCCCAATCCTTTGAACAAAGACCTGAACCCTTCGGTCCTATGAACACTCCCTATGATGCCAAAAGTCTCACGGAAGTGCTGAAGAGCCTGTAATATGGGATTGGACGATTGCATTGCCCTTCTATAGGAAGATGCATATACATCACTCTGTAATCGTGTTTTCACGACATCAAATGGAGACGTGCATACTGCGCCAGCCATACCACCAATGCCTCCCGCAACGAAATGCACCCATGGCTTAATTTCCTTGGTATGTACCTCTGTATTAGAGCGGGGTTTGAGTGTCGATGACTTCTCATCAGAGGCAAGATATGATGAGGACTCACGAGCCTCTTCTGAGAGAGTCTTGAGGTCCGGCTTCATATTATAGGTTCAAATTAATGTCAAACGGTCTTCAATGCTATTTTCGTTTCTCCAATAGACGTGTGTCTCGGTATATCTTATTGTTGTTGCAATATAATAGTTGTAATGCAGGGTGCGATGAGTAAACGATGGCGTGCAATGGGATGCCGCCTACATGCGATGTGGATGCTCGGTTTCTTCAAGTAGCACGTTTATAATACCCAAAATTTCAGTATACGTTTAGAAAATAGCCGATCTCTTTTGCTCCTCCAAGAAAATCGGCCGTTTCTCCTTTATATAGCGCTGAACGAGGTAAAAAAAAGATGTTTAAGCATTGTTTCAAAATAGTCCTGAGTGGAAAATTTTTGACATAATTGTGTTCTGACTAAGCCCACACCATCGGTTTACGTAATCCAAGATGCCTCTCCTACTAGGAAATCAGCTTTATAGATGCCTTTATTTGCCATATTCTGAAGAAGTTTTCATAGCACCTGAATGCCATTCATTAGTGTCATTTCACATCATCAACTATTAACTCAACACAAACGTGGCCTTCACTGGATGCGGGTGAGCTCATTAGCGTTGAAGTAGCGACTGAAGAAGATCCATCCGTATCTGAACCACTGCATCTGAGTAACATGGGCATTCATCATAGCAGCAATTACAAGGGTTGAAGTTGGGATATCGGCGTATATCTCAAAAGAGTTATCACTTGTAATATAAGACCGTAGCTTTCTTGTACCAATAGAGACTAAAGTGTCTTTTTCAAATGTGACATGGAGTGCTTTCAAAATGAGCTTCAAGTTTGTCCATATGACACTGCTGTATTTCTCTGCCATGGACCACGACTTAAGAGTGTATACGGCCTTGTCGGTCTTTAATGCGCCGTTGAACATCGAGATGTGGTTAGGATGCGAGCTAATACCAGCTTCATCAAACGTCAGAATAACCTCAGTGTCGTTGTGAATGCACTTCGCAACCTCATCCGCGTCCCACTCAGTTGTCATAGAGTCCATGAAACGAGTCTCATCACTCACAATCTCGTACTGATCGCCAACACCAAGAATTTCTAGGCTTCTTCTTAACTCCTCGGCCCTCAACTCGCCTAGACCTTCAAAATTACCATTAGAGAGACATGTCACAAAAACGGTGTTCTTGTACTCTGGTTTCAGAAGCTCTACAAGAGATGGACCAAAAAACATGACCTCATCATCAGGGTGGGCAATCAGTAGCTGTACTTTTTTATGCTGGAGTGCCAATGGAAGCTTGTGGTCAAGCTCAATCCGCATTGACACTTTGGGGAGAACAGTCGAAAGGAATGCCCACAGTGTGAGCGACACCGTGAAGATGCTGGCAGCTGTCACACGCATTACTAATTTGAGATAAAGATGTGTCTACCTGAATCCCGCCTGGAAACTTCAAAAGAGTAGATAAAGACTTGTCGTTTGATACTAATTGGTCAACATTCTCGTTTATATGTTTCGTGTCGACTGACACAATCGTGTGGATCCGGGTAACCTTAAAATATACTAGTTGTGTGCCCTGGTGACTAACCTGTCGGGAAGCGTCCTTCCTCTGTCCTGAATTCTAGTTTCTAATAAACGATTAAGGATGATCAGTTTAGTAAACCTGCAAGCTGAAAGAACCTGAATTTAAAAGCTTTCATGATCACATTGATTAGATATTTTCAGGTGCCAGTATAACTTTGTTGTTTCAGCTTTGTGTTCTATATATGCAAGTCTTAAGAGGGAACAATTAATTCTTAGTCTCCAACTGTCTGAACTTCAAGCCAGTAGTTTATAGAAATGTTGTTCAAAATTTATCTATAATTATTGAACCTTGAGTTTTCAATGAAAACTACAAAACTAAGACTTTCTTGTTCTTTTAGTGTTCGTGGAGCCTTTTCGGGTCAATCGGTCCGTGGCTTACGTAGAAAGGTCTTGTAAAACATCCAACATCTCTGCCGTCGTTGTTTAGTGCTAGCAATGTTTCTGATAATATATTCAATAAATATGCAAACACTAAAGAGATAGGAATAGTTTCAACACTAGTAAGAATAGATCTGGTTAATACTTAGACAGTTTCTTGCAGCTTCAGCAACAATGAAAAGATTCCAATTGTCCCACAATTTAAGTACCTCACACTTCTTCTACGTATTGTTTTCAATACTTTACAGGGCAGAATACCTATTTTATTTGCTGGATCCCAGCTTAAAAGCGCAATCTTCTTTCCATGGCTCGATACGTATACGAGAAAAGTTTCATAAAGACAAGACTACATATCAGAATGGCATGTTTGCGTGTTATTGAAATACAATCTTTCCGTGTTATCGGACTTCTTCTTTCTATTTACATTATACTATTTATATCACCCTCAATAACTTTTCAATTCCAATTAATTATCTGAGAAGATAAATCATCAGCACAGTCTTAACTAATATGGACCCTATGGTTGTCCCCATCTCTGAATCTTATGGTAAACTGGTGCTTGACAATGATTGTTCTCTTTAAATACGATATAAAGACGTTTTTATGCAAGTAAGTAATTTACCAATTACCAGCCACTAGCAAAAAGTAAATCTCAGGAAGAGAAACCTCAATTTCTCCCAGGCTTCCATATCTTGCTAAATCTCTTCCGTTTCCGAGTGTGCTCACTCTCTTATTCTCTAAATCCTCATGAAGTCTTTTAAAGCTATATAGTGTAAATATATAACTCCCAATCCGTCCTCCTCCTAGAAATATCCTCAATCTACTAAAGTCCTTGTCTATACATAGTTGAACTCCAGCATGTTTGTGAAGTCTCGGAGTAGATGCTCTCTTTTTCGGAGAGATTAGAAGTTATCGGTACTTGAAAGTCGATTATTTTGCCACAACTATCTATAAAATAGTATGTGCTCACCGGAATACAAACTTCAGAAATTTGCGTTCCTTCTTTGTATTCACTGATGTTTTGTGCTTAGTTCTGGAATCCTCCCAAATTAGTTAAATGGCTATAAATGTTACAGTTACGGTTTCACAAGAGGCAACAACCTTTGATCAATTCTTCAATGCTCTAACTCACACGGAGCTGAATCATACGATAGAATACTCTCGATATAATATTATTACCTGAACTGAAATATAATTGGATAATTGGAAAAACATGCTTTATGCGCTTTATGCAGTGTTACACAAAAACGGATTTGTGGTACCAAAACAGAATTGCGCGCGGATCAGGACACTCGCGGGGGGCGATGGGTGGCGTACTGCAAGGAGCTTTTCTTTCCGTTTGCCACTCCCTCCTCCTCATCACAATTGTTGGTATCACTTGCGTATACAGTAAGAGTACACAGATAATCAGAGGACAATGGGTATTTTCTCGGACTCCAACAACGACAGAAAGCAAACTGAAAGAGCAGCTGAAGAGCTAGCATCGGGCGACGGTAGTGTTTGCTTGGGCCCCTTTGGTAAGATGAAGTCATCGGACTTTGCCACCATGGACCAGCGGGTTCACGGATGGGTTGACAAGCTATTTGACAGCAAGTTCTTTGACCAGGACAGCTGGAAATCATGGGGATGGGGTTCCCGTTCCGACTGGGACTTCTTTGAGAACTTCCATAAGGGCAAGGGCATTCCTGGTTTGAAGGCGTATCCTGTGCCTTACACTTCGCAGTACCAGGATTGCAAGGATTCCAAGGGTCTTGCTGTTTGGGACGAGAACGGCTGGTGGAGATGTTTGTTGCCAAGATCACAAGTCGATGGTAAGGGATTGTGCAGAGAAGATGTTGAGTCTGATCGTGAGAACAAGTACGGTATCTTCTTCAAAGACTACAACTCTTTGCTTGACTGGAAGGTGCAAGTAAAGAAGCTGGTGAAAGAGAAGGAGGAACAACAACGTGCTCAGGGAGAAGTGGAGACTTTGAACGATATATATGCTGATTATGACAAAGATGTTAACTGGTACGACAACAAGGACGGAGTTGTCAGTACAAGCAAGTCGGTATTCTTCAAGACGTTGCCTAACGGCGACGCTGAAGAGGTCACCGAGATTTACAACACTTTTAGGGATGGCAGAACAGAAAACAAGAAGTTTAAGAAGCTAATCCCTAAGGATGGTTCTCCAAGTGTTGAAGATCTGGCTGCTAGTCATAATGGCAAGGACTCCAAACTGGTCAACTGGATCTGGGATGAGAAGAAGTAAGCTGCTCTTTTCTTATGCCCAAACTTCAATTAACTACTACTTTATGATTTACTATGAGACACGGACGTACGCGATATTACTAGGATTTGTACATATTTTGAGTTTTCTTCTAATTAAACATACTTGGAAAGCATTATTGTATTTTGCGTTCATTGTATTCGTGTGTTCTTACTGAGCATTTAGATAGTCGTGCGTGGTGATTCAAATTGGGAAAGTCATGATAAGCACTATTTACTATCGCTACATTTAAAAGGATTTTAGCTATAGTACATTGTCTGGCTTGAGAATTGTGAATTCAGAATGTTTTGCTCTTTTTTCCACACAAGACCTTTCAAAGATAGTAGATAAAGGCTTATGCTGATAGTGACACATCTCATTTCCATGATGAGGAGTAGCGCTTACCGTTTCCGGCTCATGATATGATAGGAGGTTGAAACTCGTACAAACCCATTTTAATCTAAACAAATCGCTTTCTACTATGATAAAACGCTTAATGTATCAATATGTAACGTCATAAGTTGAATCGTAATATGAGCTTCTCGAGATGATACGCTCTATGTGAGGTGGACTAATATATATACAATGCAAGGGGAACATAAATTCATGAAAGCTTCGAAAAATCAAAGTCAAAGCTGGAACCGCAACCACAACTTGAAGCCATATATGGACTATCCACCACCTTAAACATACTTCCAATGAGTTCCGTTGAATAGTCGACTGTGCTCTCCCTGAGAATGCTCAACGACGAGTCATCGATAATGATTCTGGCGCCATTTTTTTCAAAAACGCAATCCTCATCTGTCTTCGTTTTCAAATCACTTAGCTCTAGATTATACTGGAATCCATGGCATCCTCCACTTTCGACACCGATACGAAGCGCAATATCCGGATTGTTCTCTTCCTGCTTAAGAGCGTTGAGCTTGTCAACGGCACGCTCTGAGATGTCCAACACAAGAAGTTTACCGTCATCGGAATATTTTTTGTCAATGATCTTGAGATCATGCTTTTTCTTATCTCCAAACGATCTTGCAGTACTCGACAGAGACGTCGGACTGCGTGTGCCCTTCTGCTGTGGGGTGGTTTGAGTAGTATAGTGGGCAATGAGGCGGCTGGCCATCACACACCTTGTCAAACGCAGTGTCGGAACACAGCCTCGCGCTAACAGTCTCGAAGATCTTCTCAGCAGCATCTGAAGTGATCAGTATTGATATGTTTTGCTGCGGTACTTGTTTCTCTGTTTAAGGTGTCAAAGAGAAAGGAGACTTCTTATTACAAACCCATGTAGCAAATGATGATTCGTGCTGAGTCGGAATTTGCCCAAATAGGTAAGATCCGGCCAGGTTCTACAACATCAGTCTCTTATATATCAAAATGTATATAAATGCAGTTCGTAAGCGTTCATTAGCAGTTTATATCATAAAAATGGGCTTGATTTCGATCCCTTATGCCGTTTAGAAGGATTTTTATAACTTGCACCTGGAGTTGGATCTTTACTATTGTAGTCGTCAAAATCCTCTGTGGTCAGATCAATCGAAGCTGGGTCTTCGCTTCTCATGTTCTTTGGAGATGTTAACAAAGACACTCTGTTATTTGGTTTCTTCGGTACGACATGAATGATCTCGCTATCTTCATCATCATAGTTTGAACTTTGATTAGGGTCTTCGTATTGTGTTAACGGAGTTGAAGTACGGCGAGTTTTCATTGGTTTCAGTTCTCTCTTTGTGTCACTATTGTAGGAAGCATTACCTCTTATTGATGTATCGTTAACATTACCAGTGGGTCTATTCCGGGTTTGCAATACTGAGCTATAGCCATTCGAGCTGTGGGGGCGTTTCTTCAAAGAAGTCGATATCAACTGATTCCCAACTTTGTGATCCTTGGGTCTCTCATTTGGATCTGGGAGATTTTTTTCTGGGTCTGAATCAATATCAGAGGCCAGGCCATCCATATACATATCTGACTCTGCTTGTGTTTGTGACGACTTGATCTGGATGTAGGCATCTGAGGAAGAACCAGTTAAATTTTGAATATTGGAAACTGACTCGTTTTCAATATGTGCAGCCTGATCTCCTGTCGTATCTATCTCTAAGCCAGCATCAGTGTCGTCTATCATAACCTTCAAAGAATCCTCACTTCTATTTGTACTATTCCCTGAATGTAATCTCAAACGTCGGGATGGCGATATACCTTTCTGCAAATTTCCGGACTCTTCTGTGTCTTGGGTATGAAGCTGCCCAAATGAGTTGGTAATCCTTGAAATTGAATCAAACTTCTTTAAGTTCCCTTTTGAAATACCGTCGTCCAGAGTCGGTCCCCTCTCATTCCTAGCAGAGTCTTTGCCATCTCCATTCTTTCCAGAGTCCTCTGCCTCACCTTCAGGGTTGGCTTCATCGGAATCAATGATCTCATCTTCACTCTTGTTGTCATCAGGTAACTTCCTAGACTTAGAATTCCCGACATCGTGTTTGTCCTCGGCTTCACTTGAACCTTCGTTTGAAGTTGAGGATTTCGATGTACTTTCCTTTGAACCTTGTGCCTTATGAAACTCTTCTGGATCTATGTACATAACGTCATCGTCGTTGCAATCATCTTCTTCTGGATCTATCTTGCCGGCATCATCGTTGATATAGCTTCCAGACTCAATCATTTCTTTTTGTAGAAGGAGTAAGGTCTGTTGGAGTTTTATTCTCCACTTCTCTCTGTCTTTACCTTTAAAAAACTCACCACGTTCAATTCGGCTTGTCTTGCGGTTCCACAATGACATGCACTTTTCGCTATCTTGCAAAAACTTGTAGACGTTGTAAATAACATGAATTCCGCAATCATTGAAATTAGGCTGCTTAGGCACAACGGACACAACCAATTGGATTTTCTCTGGATCTACCTCCTGGCCTGTCTTTTCCTTAATGTAATCTACCAAAAAGGTCTGAAATGGGGCTATGATTTTATGTTCTTGTCCCAAAGAATCAAAAACGTACACCTGACAGGTCTCATTGTTGGCCGCCAATCCTTTAATGTTGTAGATAATGGAGCAGTACCAATGCGAGGACTCGTTGATTGGGACAATGACAAACTCCTTCGACAATAAGTCCAGCTTGGATACCCACCTTTTAATGTTCTCAAAGTAGTTATTTGTTGAGGTCAATTTCGTGAAGAAGAAAGTAGAAAAGACATGGAAGTCGGTTAATTTGAGAGCACCAGTCTTGACCAATTCGTCAGTATAATACTTCATAAAGAAATCGATTAAAGTGTCATTGATCCATTGCTTTGGTTCCAGACAGCTATAGTCTTTATCTTTGATACAAAAACTTGCGCCATCGTTGAAAACGTACTTCAAAGCGGGTTTGAAAATGACTCTCGGTGCGGGCGGTTCTCGCTTCTTCCTTTGTGTAGAAGGTAACTCGTCAATCAGAATTGGGTCTCCGGAGGAATTGCTCTTGGTTATTGACCTCAACTGTCGTTGTGGTAATGGTGACAAACCATCATTAGGTTTATAAAAATTCTTTGGTGGTGTTGATGCAGATTCTTTCTTTCTGGTATCTTCTGGGGAAATCCTTTGCGCAGATCCGGTAACGCCAGTTGGTGATATGAATGGACTCTTCTTTGAAAGGGACGTGAACTTCTTCTGGAATACATCTTTTCTTGGAGGTTTCTGTACTTTCCTAGAAAGATCAAGATCGGACCATTCTTGAGACTCCAAGTCGTGCTCCTTATTTCTCTCTCTCCTCAGTGCTTTCCATATCGTCAGAAATTTCTTCTTGTTATTTGCACTAAGTTTCAGCTGAAACATCTTATGAGTGTGCTCGACTTTTATTGGATTCAAGAGATCAAAGTGGATATGGGTTTTGCTGTGATATATCTTGGAGATATTGTCAATCTTTAACTCAAACATCTCCTCACCATCAACATAAAGCCCTGCCTTTTCTAGCTTGGTCTCAAAGATAAATCTGATTATACGATTCGTAGGGTAAGTACTACTACCTTCTCCACCTTCTGTGTGTATCTCATAGCGTCCTTCGTCAAAAATTGCTCTTTCAATTGGAACAATCACCTCAGTCACTTTATTGAGATCCCCCGCATCATGGTAGGCTGAGATCTCTAAAGGCTTGTTGTAGGTGATAGGAAGGTCGTTAAATTCGTCATCACTGAATATCTTATTCTCGGTCTCAACATTCTTGTATTTAGGAAATGTTCTCTTTTCTTGGACACTCACTAAATGGCGAGGCTTTAATGACGATACTGTAGACCAATCCGCATATGTCTTTGATGGCTTCATCCTTTGCCGTGGATTGTCAGTAGAGAGCAATAAGCCACTATCTGACCCGATATTCGTAGGTCTGCTCTTTGTAGGTGTTCCACCGCTCCTGTGGAGTGTTTTGGAGTCAGCTCTTGCTCTTTAGCCAAAGTTAGTTAGTAGCTCATCTAATGGTGATGTCTCAACGATAAACCTTACCCTAGTTTGTTTATAGGGGTGACCGCTTGGAACTTGCCGCCTTTAGCCATAGTGGCGGTGCACCAGTGGCTCTATATAAGGAGTTAAAGCTTGTACGCTCTTAAGCTCTTAGAATGTGTTGTATTGGTGCACCCTACAGCCCAGGCATGGTTCGGCCCTAATTCTCTGTAGATGCTCTCGCCCAAATTTTGTTACCTACCAAGCGAAGCGCATCGTCGCGACGATGGATACTCTTGTGACAGACAGGGTTTCTAATTCAGTACTTATAAAGAGGAACGAAGTAATGAGATGGATCTGAGATCTATGTATATATAATAAATAATGCAGATGCTGTTAAAAATATATGTAGAGTGAACTGGGAAAACCGAAAAAGCTGAAAGCAGTGTGTAGACTATCCGACAAGTGGGACAAAAAGGTAGCTGAATACACTTCCCAGAAGAAGACCAATGCTAAGGAACACAGTACTAAAGCCACCGGCAGCCTCCTTTTCGCTGTCCTCAACGTACATACCGACACTCATGAAAGAACAGCTAAGGCAATGGCCGTTTGTGAAACCAAAAAGGAACTGGATCAGAAGATAGAAAGTGTCAGATTTTATGACTGCATTCCCCTTCCTACTATCCAGATTGCACATGAGAAGCAACGGAATGAACACAAATCTGCAACAAGAGTAGATAAAAAGTTTGGTGTCACTTTCAATCACAAGAGCCTCCTTTCCACAAGCGACTCGGCCGATGAGATCACCGAGATTCCAGATGAGGAATGCAAAGGGGATAAAAATTGGGTCCTGTGTCAGGCCCCAATCTGGATTAACAGTTGTAACATTAGATGCAAAAATTGGGAAGATGAGAGTGATAACAAATGCAACAACAATAGAGAGAACCACAAACTTAAGCTTGGCAAATAGGGTCATGAAAGGGACATGGTTACTTAACGTTTGAGCTGAAGACTGGTTGCTAGACTCCTCGTCGTTAACGCTTTGTGGCATTTCAGGCTCCCCATCGATTCTGTAAGCTACAAGAAACAATGCACCAGCCACCAAGGTGATAATACTGGTGGCTGCAAAATATATGACAATACTATCCGAACTCCTCTGGCCGTTTCCAGAATATATCAGCTCTGAGATCGTTAGTGAAAGAGAAGGCAATACACCGGCAACTGCCTGCCCAACCATGGTCGCCTGTGCATATTCGGGCCCACGAACATTGGCAAGTGACATACAGCCATTCTGTTGAAGAGCTGTTCCCAAAGAGCTTAGACAAACCACGAACATGATGAATCCAAAGTAACCACCGCTATGAAGATCAGGGTCAAAAAGCTCAATCAGAGTAAGTGCTAAGAAGTTAACGATGTTGAGCAAATTGCCTTTGATGATTCTCTTCGAATAATTAGCGTTCTGTTGCCTCTGCGACAGAACAAAATTGAAACAGAGACTTGTCAAAGTGGATACAGTCATCATCGTTGAGGAATAGTTCTTACCAAGACCGGAATCGGAACCAAACTTGGAAATAAAGTACCCTGACGCTGAAAGGAAGCAGTTCCATGGCCAAAGCACTGCAACACCCAAAAGAAGAAATGAGGAGTACCTTAGTGTAGTTGAAGACACTCTAAGAGGGCCAAACTCGAGTGATATTGAAGCATCGCCAGTCTGATCCCTACGGTCCTCTTGTGAGCCGTACTGGCTGAGAGATTCGTAATGAGCGTTAGAGTCCACGTCTTTCATAAGCATGTGAGTCTTTTTATGGCACCAAAGCAAAAGAGATGTCACCGAGCGTTTGAGGGGTTCCAGAAACACACTGCAGTGCTAATTATTGGCGCAAGGAAGAAATTCTGCGTATTACCGTAGTTGTTGTTCTGTTCCGTCTCACGAGCATATGCTGATAAGAAATTGACAAAGATCGGTGCGTGCCCTTAACGGACAGTGTTATACGTACGACTTTTGGAATTCAAACTATGGAGACCTGAGAAGTGAGTGTTAGAGGACGAGACGTGGCATTAATTGGATAATTCACTGGAAAATGGGAAATTCAATTGAATTTAGTTTAGTGTATTCGAATTTGTTCACGTCGGTTGTACTCAGTAGGAGTCATCCTGTTTATTAGTCACCAATCCACTGGCTTCCCATAGGGCCAGAAACACTCGCAACGCAGTAAATACTAAAAACATTTTCCAGTAGTAAATCTCAATAGCATACCCAGACACATGCTTGTACCCATAAATCCCATACATTCTGAGTTCACTTCTTCTCCCTCATTGAGTGTGCTTCAAGACCTGCTGCCAAATACCGCTAAACACCCAGACACCATACTCACCGGTGTCCGGGTGTTTCCCTTTTTCATCACCCGGTCAATGGTCCAGGCCAAAAACTTGCACATACAACGGCATCTCTTTCCGTGCTATTCTCCATATTAGTGTTAAAACGCCACATGATCCTCTGGATGGTGTGGCTTAGTTTAGATACAAATACTCCACGTTCGCTACTACGGACTTGGGGCACCATTTGCGCTGGAATCCCCCAGATCGTGAGCCGTCTGGGGTTTCCACGGCAAAGAGTGATTCGTTTATCGCTAAACGTGCACTGTACCAAGGGCTGGCTGAGGAAGACCAATGCTCATGCCAGTAGTATAGCACTGCATACAGTCCATCCACCTCTTAATGCCCATTTATCCAATCTTACACCGCCTTTTCTTCACTGCTATTCCGTTTTCCGTAGCCTCGTCAAACGGCCTTGCCCGTGTAACCACAGCAACGCGCACCAGACAAAAAGCGCACCAGACAAAAAGCGCGAAAGTAAACAAAGTACTATCTCATCCAACGGTAAACAAAGCCCACTGCCGCTGCGCTTTCTCTCTCTTAAGAACAACTTTCAGCGCTTATAAAAGGGCGGATCCAGCCAGGAAAACACGGGAAAACAACGAGTGTACTGTAAAATGCTTGGGTATACTGCTGATGACTTGTATAGTATCGTGACAAGCACTGCGTACGGTGAGTTTTTCCCTCTCCCCCCCAGGATGTCTCAGGACGGCGCATCGGGTCCTTCTGAGGATTCGGCGGCAAACGGACTTCTTACTAACGATTGATCTTCTTCTACTCTAGACAACAAAAACAAGTGTAACGTTATCACGGAGTTGAAGGCACACATAAAGCGGGACTTTGTGGACTTGTCTGAAGTGCCACGGTACTTTGAGGCATTGAGGGCGGGGAATAAGTCTCAAGACTACAAGCTTGCATCGCTAGCGTTCAGCTCGATGTGCCACTTGATCAAACGAGTAGGGATGCAAGACCCTAATGTTCTCCGGGGTCCTTCTTCTGTGATTCTTCCTGTATTGATAAGCCGACTTCTGGACCAGAAGTCTGCTTTCCAGCAGCAAGCTAGGTCTGCTCTCGAGACGTTTTGGCTGGCAACACCAACTATTGTGGAAACTTACATCAAGGATAACGCGTTGATTCATTCGAATTCGAGGGTCAGAGCTGAGGCGATTGTATTTCTCTGTGACATCATTGAGCTGAATAAGAACTTTGGCTTTTCAAGCTTTCTCCCCAACTTGGTCAACTTGCTTAGAGACGACTGTGTCGACGTTGTGAAAAATGCCGAAGTGCTTCTACTTAAGTACTACTCATTACATAAGAACAAGCTTGGTGACCTTGTTAGTGAATTCAAAACCCAAAGGATGGAGTCCAAGAAGTCAATTAAGCTCTTGAAGGAGATAGATCCCGTTGTTGCCAATGCTTACGCTGGCGAGATCAACACAACAGCATCCACATCTAAGCAAACGATCGATACTTTCAATAATCTTGCGAAGTCAAGACGATTGGCAGCGTCAACGGCCGCTACCCATAATCACACATCAAAGTCTAAGATCAAGTCTACGGTGACAACATCTGTATTAAAGGATATATCCAGTGTTTTGAGTGAAGTACACACAGCCAAGCTTGATGATTCGCTCCAACCAATTGTGATGAACTCCCCTCTAGAGCTCCAAAGGGAGATGGAGTTGTTGCTGACTCCATTTGCTGATAAGGAAACCGAGTTTAATTGGAATAATAGAGAGAATAACATCATTAGATTTAGAAGCATTGTGATTGGAAACGCAGAAGAATACCCACTCGAGCTTGTAACGGCCACGAGGTCTATGACTGAAGGTATTAACAAATCCATTCTCTCTTTGCGAACAACATTATCTTCTAATGGATGCCAACTGGTAAAAGAGCTCGCTGTATACCTGCCCAAGCATTTGGACCCGATTGCAGAAAACTTATTCACTCCATTGGCTACGTTAACGTCTGCTACGAAAAAAATTGCATCGCTAAATGCATTTGGATCTATTTGTGTCCTTTTAGCTAACACAGGCTTTAACAACCGATTATTCAATCAATGTTTTGCTCTCTATCAAGATAAGAATGTCCCACCACGACTCTACTCTTCGACATTCCTTCAAATCTTCATTCTCAAGCACGCTAATAGACTTGACCAAACTAACCTTGGAACACTCACTAAATGGATTGCGAAAGGAGTATCAGATCCCAATACAGTCGTGAGGGAAGCCATGAGAACAACATTTTGGATTCTGCATGGAAAATTCCCTGAGATTTCTGAAACTGTTTATGACAAGCAGGACGCCAGTGTCAAGAAAGCTCTAGAGAGGTGTAAGCCATCAGGCGTGGAAGGGCCATCATCGTTGCCATCAAATTCAAACAAATCTGGTCCACTATCTTTTGACAAGAAAAGACTTTCAGTTCGTGATTTTATAGCTTCGAAACGTGATAGATCATCATCAGGACCTCATTTGTCAGCACCAACTGTTTCAACCCATTCCAACAGTTCTTCTGAAGAGCCATCTTCAGGAGTTGAGTTGGGCCGACCGGCAAGAATTGGTTTACCTCAGCGTCTCAGAGTTTCAAGCGCTGGTGCTTCTACGAGCTCCTCACAGCCACTAACGAGACGACCTTCAAAGGGCTCAAAGCAAGAGACCGAGAGACAGAAATGGCCCTCAATGGATCTAAGCTCAAGAGACAGTACTGTTGAACTTACAAAATCTCTGGCATCTCCAGTCTTTGAAAAGTCTGATGCTGAGCGCATAACCAGGATTGAAAGTGTGAGAAAACTCCTCTGTTCTGCTTTAACAAGTGAAAGATCTGAAGGTATCGAGATGTTGAAGAGCTTAATTTCTACGGAAAAGGATTTACCAGATTTGAGTTATGAGTTAAACAAATCCATGATTCTAGATGCTTTGTTATTGAAGCCACTCTTAAAGGTCTTTGAGTTTTTTGATCTCTTAGATCTCAAACTGAGTATTAAGATGCTTGCTGTGAACAAGGAAGGATTCGATATCTTGATTGAAAGATTTGGTAGTGCCGCTGTTGCTAAGTCAATTGTTGAAGTCATTCATTCATTGGATGTGCTACAGTTTGAAAGTGCACCTTCCACTATGTTCCATCTCAAACATAAAAGCCTTCTCTTTGACTGTTCCATCCAGAACCTCTACAAAATCATGATTGATGAGAATGCAGGTATTGACAACAATTTGCTAAGAAGTATTGATTCTGCTGTATTCCCATTGTGCATCAGTGATTATCCAAGATATGATGAGTTGATCATTCAGCTTCATAGTTTGAACTCTGTGGTATTTGACTCTGTCCTGAATGAAGGAAATGGATATGTCAAAGCTAAGATCAATTCTATTTTGGAGGAGTTTAAAGATAACGTTGATGAAAGAATGCCAGAGAATACTATTCCAGTAGAACTCACAATGATCAATCCGTTCAATTCCCTAAATGGCAGCTCGAATCTTCCTATAGACACTGCGGTGAAAGACGAGATGGATATCGACCGAGGGGAAAGTGACACGGATTTCATGAGAGATATCTTTGCAGCAAAGGGCTCTCAAGAACCGACACGGGATTTTACATTTGTGGGTCTATCTCATACTGGCAGGCCGATTGAGAGACACGATGTCACGGACTCAAGTGATTCTTCTCCTGAGCCGGAGCCCGTACCAGAGATGGTTCACCTATCATCGCTGGAGCCAGAGTCAATTAACCATAGATCTCCCTTCCTGGATGATCAAGAGAAGCATGAAATCACACATGATGAGGCCACTCAAAACCTTACATCACAAATCAGTGGGATCCATATTTCCCCTGAAAAGGCTGAATTCAAGGCAGCAGATTTCAACTCTCTGAATGACATAATAACAAAGGTAGATCCGATATTTAACCGAACGAAAAACCATATCAAGATATATGAAGATACCTCATCTATTCTTCCTCTGGAACACAAGTTGTTTGACTTTGAGATTTCTAGAATCAAGCGGATGAGTACTGAGCATGCTACCATTGCACAGATTCTCAGTCATGTTTCCAAATTCAATAATGACAATGTGGGACCTAAAGACATGAATAGCATAATCAAGATCCTCCACGAGGCTATCAATATGGATGATATTACTGCATGGATGAAGGATGATGGATTTAAAAAGATTTTGGGAAGTATTATCAACTACTTCAACTCCAGTATCAACATCACCAAAGATTTATGTTTCAAGGGTTTAATTGTGCTCAAAGAGCTTTTGATTATTAATGAATTTTTGGATAACGTGCTAGGTATCTCAGAAGTTGTCTCTATTTGGAATATCTTGATTATGGTTGTAGAGAACTTGAAGGATTTCAGAAATGCCATTTATGTATCGGTTGAGGAGTTGGTGGACGACTTGATTAAGTTGGGTGACCCACATAACAACGCTGAGATTTTGAAGAGCTGCTTACTCAACTTGAGGGATTCGGAGAGCACTCTTTCCGTATCGTTTCTGTTATCTTCTCTCACCAAATGCATTGAACACGAAAACTTAAGTTTGGTCCAGATCAAGGAGATTGATGAGACGGTGTTCAAGTTCTTGAATGATGATGAGGTTGAAGTGAGACGTTTGACTATTATAACATACTCCAAGTGCAAGCGGAAACTTGGCCAGATTAACTCCAATTCGCAAGTCTCCATTGGGAAAGTCAAGAAGGAGAGCGACGTTCTCTCCGCGGAGCACACATACAACGAGCTCTTTGCCAAGTTGAGCATGCCCCAGAAGAAGTTAGTAGACTACTACTGTGACAATTAACTTGTATTTAACGCTTAATGACTCTTAAATAAAGGATTTTATTTAGATTAATTATGAACTATACGGACGCTAAAAATGCTGTATTTGGCAGTCAGTCAAACTGCGAAAAAGCTCAACCCCAGAAAAAAGAACGCTTTCTCCCCAGCACTATCAGTGATTCTTAAATACTGTATCATCGGCAACAACAGCTATGTTCAAGACTCACATAAGCAGAAGATTACCGAGATTTTCTCTACAGAGATCTCTAGGAACAACTCGGGCTGTATTAACCGCACAGAAGCCGATACAATCTGCAAGACAGACTAAACAACCCGCCGAAGAACATCAACAGCAAGGCGAAGAGGAACAACCAGCTCTAAATCCACACGTCAGTACGCCGTATCCTTAGCAAAAGATCAAAGGACTAACTAAAAGCTTACAGGCGGCCTTCTATAAGGACTTTGGTAAACCTCTTGTGAAGGTCCTTGCTGTGACCTTCTCGACGTATTACGGCCTTATGTATCTGTGGGAGTATCTGGAGTCTCATGAGCAGAAGAAATAAAAGAGTTATCTATCAATTCTATTCTAGAACTGTGTTAGCTTTAAAAGAAAATCAAATATGTTATGACCAGCATTTCCTATCTGCTATGAACCCATTATAAAAGAAAAAGGTGTGGAGAAACGAGCCTCCTGTTGGCTGTCGTTCCCCCCTTTGAAACAAACGTCGTGATAAATATCTAATGATCAAGAGACGAGATCAACACTTCATTGCCATATCTCAACTCACACTTCTCAATTCAGAAACTTCACCGAGTTTACAAACTAGACTTGTCCATTTCAGTTTTGAGTCTCTTCTCAACAGCATCCAAAAACTCGGTGGTAGTAACGTAAGACTCTCTGTCAGTTCTACCAGTAGCAAGAGCCAAGTCCTTTGTCATGATACCATCCTCCTGAACGGTGTCCAAAGTGGCCTTCTCCAGCAATTCAGCAAATTTGACAACGTCCTGGGTACCGTCGAGTCTACCTCTCTGTGCAATACCTCTAGACCAGGCAAAGATGGAGGCAATAGAGTTGGTAGAGGTCTCCTTACCCTGCTGGTGCTGTCTGTAGTGTCTGGTAACGGTTCCGTGAGCAGCCTCAGACTCGAAAGCCTTACCATCTGGAGTGACGAGAACGGAGGTCATCAAACCAAGAGATCCGAAACCCTGAGCAACGATATCAGACTGAACATCACCATCGTAGTTCTTCAAAGCCATGATGAATCCACCCTTGGACTTCACCATCTGTGCAACCATGTCATCAATCAAGCGGTGCTCGTAGTAGATACCCAATCCTTCGAACTGAGCCTTGTACTGCTCTTCGTAGATCTTCTGGAAGATGTCCTTGAAACGGCCGTCATACTTCTTCAAAATGGTGTTCTTGGTGGACAAGAACAAGTTGAGCTTCTTGGAGATAGCAAGCTTGAAAGAAGAGTGAGCGAAACCTTCAATGGATTCATCGGTGTTGTACATGGCCAACCCAACACCAGCGCCTTTGTAGTCGTACACCTCCAAGGTCTGGGTCTCGGAGCCATCAGCTGGCTTGTATACCAACTCAAGCTTACCTGCACCAGGAACTACAAGGTCAGTAGCCTTGTACTGGTCACCGTGGGCGTGACGACCAATGATGATTGGCTTTTCCCAACCAGGGACAAGTCTTGGGATTCTTGGAATGACAATTGGCTCTCTGAAGACAGTACCACCAAGGATGTTTCTGATCGTACCGTTTGGAGATCTCCACATGCTCTTCAAACCGAACTCCTCAACACGGGCCTCGTCCGGGGTGATGGTAGCACACTTGACACCCACACCGTACTCCTTGATAGCATTAGCAGAGTCGATGGTGATCTGGTCGTTAGTGGCATCACGCGATTCGACTCCCAAGTCGTAGTACTTGAGTTCGACATCCAAGTATGGCAAGACGAGCTTGTCTTTGATTCTCTTCCAGATGATTCTGGTCATCTCATCACCGTCGAGCTCGACGATTGGGGTCTTAACCTTAATCTTGTCGAGCTGGAACGCAGAGACGGAAAAACAGCGGCTCTGAGCGAGCAATGGAGCTCTAAGTTGGTTTCTGAGGGCGGAAATGCGAAGCATCGATGACATCTCGAGGTTTGATACACGGTATTCAGGAAAGGCCGAAGAGAAAGTGGAAGAGATTATGACTCGATCTCTTGGTTCAAAATCTTTTCACCCTAAAAGACCGACCGCGCACCGGAGGGCCCCGCCCGAGATTTTGCGATGGGCTCAAGTTTCTACGACAACCAGTGCTCCGGGTCGCCATAGAGCATCAACGAAGATAGTTCCAGATTAAGAAATCCCAGCGGTCTTTGAGCCCGGCTTTCTTCTTAGACCTTCTAAATCTACGGTCTACTAACGCATTCTCTAGTCTATCTGCCCCTCGTTATTTCTTTCGCAGGATATATCCATTGAATGACTGTAATAAGCGCCCGTTCGTCTTCAGAATCTATAATGGCCAATGCCGGTACAGGCGTTCGCCCCAAACCCGACCTCCGGGGTTGCCATGGGTGCGACGAGACCCGAGACCCGCCTAGTCTCCAATATGAGGCCTCTTCCACAAACCAGTCCCGAAACTGGCCTCTGAGTCTGGATTTGTGGCGATGAGAGACTGTGTTTACGTTTGTTGCGCCTACCGGGTGGCCTTATGAAGACGGCAAGGCCCTTACGATATTTCTCTTAACTCTTTATAACATGGCACTAAAGATGGTATTCAAGGCATGGATAGGGCAGTAGTGGGGGAGATTCATCAGCAGGATTCAGCTAGTTAAAATGAAGGAGTCTCGTAGCAATATGGAAGATGGTAGCACTATCGAGTTCACCGTTAGTAGACCATAAGATCCACCTTGTGGCTCCGTGATTCTAAGCGGGTCGCTCTTTTTACCATTGAGTTGCAAGTGGCAGTATACAGGCCATTATGGACTACTTATAAAATAAATAGGGTTGTTGTGAACTGGATAGAATGGTTCTGATGCTTAAGGGGGGAGTCTCATGACACTACATTTACACACTCCAGCAGCATGCTGTGGGCTTGCATTCTGCGTGTTGGTGCGACCTCTCTCTTGTTTACATCCAAATTAAGTGTCCTTCCGGCCGATAGACTCTCTCGTGGCTCATGAGATTTTCTACGTTCTGTTAGCTTTGTTCGACCCAGTAAGGAGGACAAACAGTTTCCCGCCATGTTTACGGAGAATTCATCTCGTGTCCTGCATCGAGCACAAGAGTACAGCATAGTGGAAATTGCAGGGTCTGGACAAAAAACGGTATTCATTTTCGAGTTTAAGACACAGCTATGGTCATTGAACCCTTATAATCACACCTATTCGCTGTTGCCTCTCTTGCACTGGATAAGTACTACAGATGCTGACAAAACGTTAGAGGCCCAGAGATTGTTGTGATTTAAACATCATATTAAGCTACACACAGAATCATTATTTTTCTACTACCTTCCAATCTTCTTCGTTCTATGTACATTACTTTCAGGCCGCTGCCTCAGGAGAAACAGGGCTGTGTTCCTTTTCCAAGGCTCTCATTACTCTCCACAGCAAATTTTTGTCCTTACTCTCGGCTTCGCCACAGACTGCCCACCTTATCTTTGTTTCCTGATCCAGAACGTAGATGAATCCACCATAAGTATTATCCAATCTGATCTGTTCTCTAACGTCTAGAGGAATTGTCTTACGAGGAACAATGAAGTATTTGTTATGTCTATCTTGGTGGTTAAGCTTTTGCAAATTGGATTTGGAAATCTTGACAAACATTGCCTTCGTTGCGTTCTCAGTAACATTGATATCAACAATTTGAGAATGTGGGAAGAGTTTTTGAAAATGAGAATATCCTTCGGAAGTAAGGTAATCTCCTTCAGAAGTCTCAAAGAAGCCGCGAGACGACTTCTCACCAATCTGGGATGTGAAGACACGAACGATGGAAATCTTGCCTTTAAGTGTCGGGAGAGTAGCACGAGTGTCTGAAGTTATTAAGTCTTCTCCAAAGAAATTTGGGAAATAGCGTGCTTTCTCAGCTTTCCAATATGCTGGCGGAGAAATGAAGAATTTACCTTTCGTCTTCCGATAGGTGTATAAGTCGTACATACCTGACTTACTGATCTCCTTTTCGAGTTCTTCCTGTCTCTTCTTGTTCTTCTCCCTATCCATGAAGTCCTTGAATTTTTGTGTCACAGATCTCAAATCCCCTTGGTTATCTGTCTCTTGAGCTGGATTTTCGATACCAATCGGTAGTGTTAGCATTTGGACAACATGCTCTTTCGGTTTAGTGTCCGCGAGCTGCTTGGTAAGTTTTCCAATGAATTCATTTTTTCGTGTCAATGAAAAGGTCCTTGTAAGAGGTACCGAGTGCTTAAAGGTCTTCAGTGTTCTATTCAGCAACATTTTGTTTCCATGTCCTTGTGTGAAAGATACTATTGGCACTCCGTGGGCATTTTTGTTAAATCGTGCTCTCGCGGATTTTGGAGGTTTTCACAAGCCGCGTTGGGGTCCCAATCGATTTGGTCTAAACAGTTGGGAAACTCTACACCAGTACGGGTATACTTATTATGAATTAAGGGATATGGAGTAAACACTTCCCATAAAAGAGAAAATGTTCAAATTACTTGGGTTACCAAAATAAAATGAGGCAGAGCATTCCAGAAATATAAGAATGCAGAAAGCAGAGAGTCATTAAGGCCCAAACGACAGAGAAAGACAAATTAAAAGGCATGCAGGTGTTTTTTCTTCAGATCAACATTCCAATGGCTACAGCTCCAACCACAAGTCCTACCGGCATAGTTAAGCCATGAGCGTTTCCTTTAGCTGTGGAAGAAGAAGCGGAGCTAGCAGTAACGGCAGTCGAAGTCGAAGAAGAGGAGAATATGGAGGAAGTTTCAGCGGAAGTGGAGGATTCATTAAATGCAGAACTGATGGATGAGGAGAATTCCGAAGAAGACTCCTCGAATGATGAAGAAACCTCCGATGATGAAGAGGCTTCTGATGATGATGAAACTTCCGATGAGGAAGAAATGTCAGTGGATGAGGAAGAAGCTTCGGACGACGAAGAGGAAGGGTCTTCGAAAGATGAAGATAGACTTTCAGAAGATGAGGACGTTATTTCAGAACTTGAAGATGAGGATTGTTCAAGGGAACTTGAAGATGAAGAAGATGGAACCTCAGAGGAGCTTGAGGAAACCCATAACGATGACGAAGAAGAGGTTGAAGACGACGAAGACGATGATGATGATGATGATGATGATGATGATGATGATGATGATGATGATGACGACGACGACGACGACGACGAAGAAGAAGAAGTGACGGAAGAAGAACTGGAGTGAGTAGAAGAAGATGAAGCAATGTTGGCACCAACAGCAGCACAAGAAGATTTAAAGCTGCTGTATGCAGTGTCGGAATTACCACTTGGACAAATCGAGTCTAAGCATGCTTTAATGGACGATGCTTCGTTCTCGCACATACAGCCGACTTGGTTAAGAGTAGAGCATGTACTTGACTGTTTCAGAACTTGGGAGACACAAGCAAGAAGACAAGCAGGTGGAGTTGCAAGGCAGAGGTGGGCGAGGGCCAGGAAAACCACGGCCGCAGCAGTAGCAAAAGTTCTCATAATCAAAAGATAAAATTAGCAGAATAAAAGCAAATGAAAGGGCTCTATTTTTTTTTACTGTCTGCTGCTGGACACAAGTTTTGGTTGTTATAACTGCCAAACGGTATGTGGTATGGTTAGAAGCTGTCAAGGGGTTGGATATTTTTTGGTGATTGTTTACACTTCTCGACAGCTCGAAATCAGCCACTCGACCCGATCCGGCAATGCAGCACAAAGCACAAAGCACGAACCCACAGGCTCCAGAACTTTTTTTGCGCCTAAGAACGATTAAGAGGTGATTCTTCGAAAAACTTAGGATATCCATACTAAAGAAGGAGAGAAGAATGCACAATAAGGACACAAATATATTACATCTACATCAGAGACTAAAATAGATAGTATATATCATATACTATTGAATGACAACAAAACAAAGCAGCAGTAAGTCGATGTGCCGTAGCAAATAGCAGTTACAGCAAAGCGAATTAAAAAAAAGACGGTATGGAAAGGAGAAAGGTGTAATGAGGTATGTGAAATGCAAGTTATGGGTATATTGCTGTGGTATGAGCCTTTTGTACGTGTTGTTTACACCTAGAACAACAAACCAATAGCAGCAGCACCAACAAGAGCACCCACTGGAGCATTCAAAGCTGCACCAGCACCAGTGGTGGCAAGGGAAACAGACGATGAGGTTTGGGTAGTGGAGGCAGAAGAGGAAGCGGCAGAGGTTGTAGCCGCACTGGAAGATGGTGTAGAAGATGTGGTGGAAGTCTTGGAAGAGGACTCGGCCTTGGAAGACGCGGAAGAGGAGGCAGCAGAGGAAGTGGAAGTGGAAGAAGTGGAAGAAGAGGAAGAGTATTCAGACGAAAACAAGAAGGAGGACGACTCAGAGGATTCAGAAGGGGAAGAGGAGGAGAATTCAGAAGAGGAAGAAGAAGAAGAGGAGGAATAATAAGAAGAGGAATAAGAAGAGGAAGAGGAGGTGTAGTTGACCTCGACACCAACATTGGAGCACGCGGACTTGAAGCTAGAGTAGGCGGTGTCAGCGTTCCCGTTTGGACAAATCGAGTCCAAGCATGCCTTCATTTCGGCCACGTCGTTCTCGCAAACACACTCGACCTGGTTAAGAGTGGAGCACTTGGAGGAGCTCTTGATGATTTCGGAAGCACAGGCGAGAAGACATGCTGGTGGAGTGGCCACTGCGACGCGCGCAAAGAGGACAACTGCAGCAATAGAAGTGGCAAATCTCATGGTGGAAGATGGTGGGATCGTGTGTTTGGGTAGTGGTGGGATGGTTCTAGCGAGTGAATACGAAACAGGAGGGTCTTGCTTGCCAGGAATACAGGAGAGGAGTTATGGTGGAAGGGAAAAGGAGTTTCCTTATGGCTACAGCCTTCCCATGTTTCGGGCTCATGATCCGGTTCGCGCACTCCAATTGTGTACCAGCTGAAAACGTAAATAGCCGTCTATTTTTGGCGCGGTTCTGGCCGGCGGTGTCCGGGTGTTACAGTTGGTGTGTGGGTGTTTGGAATTGCGGTGTCCGGGTGTGCCTCAGCTTCTTGTGTCCGGGTGTTTCCCTTATCAGATGCGGATCGTGTGGGGAGATGCACGTGACTCGTGCCCTCGGAAATCGCCGCGATGCAGAGGAGCAGTGCAACAAACCAGAGGCTGAGACCACTTCGTCCCAATCGGGCCGTAGCCGTCTAGTTCCAATGGATGCTACCTCTACGATTCGTATCAGCCACCAAACAAATACTTTAGATACATTTCTCCTTTGACCATCACTCTTGGCTGCCAATTGCTCCAACCACGCATAGTGGAAGACTAAAAAAAAGTATGAGAATAAAAAAACTAAAATTTAAAAAAAAAAAAGAAGCACGCGTTCTCCCTCAAAAACACTACCGAATTGGGACGTAGATTTTTTTATCCCTGACGAGCCAGCTACATCTTGCCAGGCAGGATTGAGGATCGATCCAAGGCTAGAAACAGGAGCATAAAACCACTGAGACTACGAAACAGAGGCACTCAGGTCGTTCCAGCAGCTACGGAGATTAACGAATAAATACCGAAGCACATCAACGACATCCCCGCCAGAAACCCCAGGAGAGAGCTTTTATACAGACAAGACAGCCAACCACCCGCGACGCGACTTTTCGTTCCGGTTCCCTCAAGCACTATCAAGGCAGCACGCTAAGAGAGCGAACAACAGAGAGCCCGTTTCGTTTTCTTCTTTTTTTGTTTGGCTTGTGAGTGCACATGGTGCTTAGCATGACGTCTTCACCACCCATCTATGTGGCTACATACTCCAATGTGGACGTCTACGAGTGTGTTGTGGGCGATACCGCGCTCATGAGACGTGTGTCCGATGACTGGATCAACGCGACACAGATTCTCAAGGCAGCTAAGTTCCCTAAGGCTCATAGAACGAGGATCCTGGAGAAGGAGATCCAGACTGGGGTCCATGAGAAGATCCAGGGCGGGTACGGCCGGTTCCAGGGCACCTGGATTCCCCTGGACATTGCACGTCCACTAGCCCATAAGTACAACATCACCGACGAAATGGCACCTATCCTGACATATGTTCCAGACCCGTACACCCAGCTTGCTAAGAAGCCCAAGCCTTCTGGAGTGACAGCGTCGGCAAAGAAGACAGACAGCTTGCGAAAAGCCCATCAGGTACGCACATCCAAGAAACGGAAGGACACCATGGCTGTTAATGATCAGTCAAAGAAGATACACACAATTGCCCCACCAGCAACCGACGGTTCCTTCTGGCAAGCAGCTGCTGAGCCACCTCGTTTCTCAATTCAGCAACAGCAGCATCAGCAACAGCAACAGCAACAGCAACAACAACAACAGCAACAGCAACAGCAAATACAGCACGGAATCCCACAGAATGCCTACGGGCCTCCTCCCCAGATGCCCGCAATGTATGGACAGTTTGGCGCACCTCACAACCCATACACCTATCAGCAGAGCTTTGGACATCAGCAGTACCAGCAGCATCCGTCTTTTACCCAGTACCCTCAACATTCATCACAGCCGCAGAACTATCCTTCGTACCAGGAGCACAAACAGAAGAACTCCAACGAGAACTGGTCGCAGGACGATGCTAACTCCACACAGATGGATGAGCCCATGCAATCGGACACATCAATCTCGTCTGAACACTCCTCGATGGCCCAGGACTCCAAGAACGCCAAGGCCATATACACTGACGCTTTGATTCATTTCTTTAGCAATGAAACCAACGATGTGCCGTTGGCACTTCTTCATCCACCCTCCAACTTTGACTTCAACGAGCCAATAGATGAAGAGGGTCACACACCACTTCATTGGGCGTCTTCAATGGCGAATCCGGCATTGATCGAACTTTTGCTGAAGCATGGTGCAGATCCACTCACTCCAAATGCTTCGGGACTTAATTGTGTTTCACGTGCTATCTTTTTCAACAATTCATATCAGAAACTCAACTTCCATCTCATTGTTCAATTAATGAAAAGCTGCCTTTATACGCCTGACAAAGCCGGACGTACCCCATTGCACTACCTATGTGAATCTACGAGATCTAAGACTTCTATTGCTCAATACTATCTCCAGACAATCCTTGACCAGCTTGCGCTTGGAAATGAAAATCTCATTAAGATTGTCGTTAACCACAAAGACATCCGAGGCGATTCTGCTCTTGAATTATCACAGAAATCAGGCAACATGACACTCTATAACTTTTTGAAACCATATGCTCCTCATTCAAGTACAGACCTGTCAATTCAAAAGACACCGGCTCAGCCAACACGGATCGAATCCCCTACAACAGCACCTGCTGATACTCCTAGTGTTATAACTGAGTCTAGGGGACTTCTCTCACAAGGTGCAGTTTTGAGCGGTGCCACGGCTCTGAATTGCGCCACAGATTCTGCAAACGAAGCTCTGCCTAGACCACCAAAGCTACCAGTTAATGAGGTTGGCCCAATGCTGACATCGATGCTCAGTTCATTAGCAGATGCTTACGACTCAGAACTGAAGAACAAGGAGGAAGAAAGTATTCACACCAAGAATGTCTTGGAGAAGCTACGACAAGATTTGGAAACCACAGAAAGTCAAAATAGAGAAGTGCTGGCACAGATTGAGAATGGAATGTCGTTACAACAACTCGAAACCAATATCAAGGGCCTTGAGCAGGAATCGCAGAAAAAGACCGACACTATGGTGAGAATAGTGGAAAGAAGCCAAGCTTTGAGTTTGGCTAAAATTGTTCTGAGAGAAGAGTCTGCCATTGATCCTGCCGAGCGTCAAAGTGATATACCAGGAGTCCATCAGATTGATCTTGCCTTACAGCTGACAAGACTGCAAGTCAATAGAACACGTATTGTGGACTCAATCATTTCTGAGATCACCATGCAGAACATTAACAAGAAGATGAACAGCTATCGAAAACTGATTGGTCTTGCCTGTGATTTGAAACCAGAGAATGTGGATGAACTTATTGATGAGATTGAAACCGATTTGCTTACTACTGTAGGCAACTCGGGGGAATGAGATATCTGTTAGTGGAACGAACCCCCAAATATGACATTGAATGTACAACGAAACTTACGTAAATAGCATGTAGAAGGATACGATACTTCTCCTTGATTTGAGATTCGCTGGAATAATCTCAATGAGAATAATAAACTTAAACGGAATATAAGATATTGGCAAACTTCCCAAAGTAATTTCGTTTAGCTTTATTATTTTCATTTATCAGTGTATGGCTTAGGGAACTATGCGAAGTGTCCTACACACCAGCTTTGGGTACAGAAGGCTATACACACCCGGACATCATCCAGACACCCTCAGACACTTAAAATGTTATAAAGTTACCAAAATAAAGCAAAGACTCGGTTTTGATTATTAAATATTATACTTCAAAAATTTTTACTCTAATATGGGTAGAAATGGGGTTGTTTGAAAAAGAATGAAGTAAGAACTTTTCGAAACTAATGGTTAATCCATCAGCTCTACTTTGAAACAGATCCCTCATCACAGTATTAAGCGAAATCTAAAAAATATACAAAGAAATAATAATTTCACAAAAAGTATCGATCCAGAATATTATATAGTTAGTGGTTAATTTTCAATACCTTACCAAGGTAGTCTATGTAATACTCAAAGTTAAGTGCTGACCATTGTGATAGTGGTTTTCATACAAGCGAAAGTTGTTTGCTACGTTGGTGTAAGTTTATCTTCTCCTTTGTGATAAGCTGTGAAAGACCCCATAAAAAAAATACTTCATAGCAGGGATTCTAAAGGAAGGCTACCAATAATATCCTAATAAACAACAGATATAGCGCAACGACTCCTGATACGAATTGAGTCTTATATTTAGTAGAAACGAGAACAGATAAGAAACAGATGAGAAGAATTTTGTAGATAATGCAATTCTGCTTCACACAGAGCATTTTATAGAATGCGAATAACCCCTTACTCTAATATTCTTGTTAATTCTAGATCAAGTTGTCGAGTAAGCATAAGTTTGGAAGACTTTAATCTCCCATAAGTCAGCAACTTGAGAAGCGAGGGAAACCAATAAAACACTTGGGTTCAAAGCAAAGTATTGCAGCGTCACAACTGATACTAAAAGCAATTATTATTGTAATATAATGGGTTTCCCTTTTTGATTTGGAAAGAACGAAAAGACGCGCGACGCTATGAAGGCTCCATGTCTAGCCCAATTTGGGCCTTTATTCCGGAGACGGTAGTTAGCCACTTGATGCCTCTAAGTTTCACCTACTTCATGGGTTAATATATATTAAAGAAACTGCTTCCTAAAATAGATAAGAGATCATGCAGAACTTTAAAGGAATTGCAGAGGTTACGATCAACAGCAGTACCAGGAGTAACAACAACAACAGCACCAGCACGAACAACAGCAACAGGGAGCTGGAAAGTAACAAAACCCGAGAGTGTTTCATCTTGGTATACATTTACTCTGAGTTTTAATCAAATTTTTCTTTTTACTGAACTGCAGCCAAGAGTTTCGAAACTAGTCACCTCCATCATTATTACAACTAAACGAAGCGAGGTATGTGTGTATACGAAAGTGACAAATTATAAGAACCGCAAAGAATTGAGCCCCATATAATTACGAAGCCCATCAATTCGGCTAAAACGGCCACCAAACCTGGTCAAGGAGAGATTGAAAAGGTGGGAAGAGTGCAAACCATTAGAGGAAATGGGAGTGTGTCCAGGATAAACCGTGATGACCAAGAGATGACGTCAACTTCTTAAAAAGAACACCCGATGCCGAAGACGCCACAGACTACAACTACAAAAGAGACATCTTCCACAAATAACACTCACTCTGGGAAATATGGAACATATATCAAAACTGAAGATTCAGCATTGCAATTACCTTCCTCCCCATGGCCTTGGAGGCTGATTCGGCCTTGGTGGTGTCCGGGTTGTATTGAGTGCGCGAACCGCTAAATTTTTTTATGCCTGCGCGATGAGTTCTGAATATAGGGAGAGAAATAGCGTAACATTCCGTTTTCTTCATACTCGTTTTTATCCACTTTTGAAGCAAGTTCCAAGGACTTGAACACAAGAGTGTGCCCTCATCGAAACCGCCATGGACACACAGTTTGTTGCTTCTCTTGAGCAGCTCCTTGCGGAGGCTACCACGCCGAACTCTGCAGTCATTAAGGCAGCTACAGCCAAGCTCTCCTCCGAGTTCTACACCCAGTCAGCGTCTCTACTAGCACTTATCCAGATTGTGCAACAGAACCATAACGATCAGATTCGTTTTCTTGCTTCCGTTGAGGCTAGAAAGCTGGTTGCCAAGCACTGGACTTCCATTGATGAGTCCACTCACACCCAGATCAAGGAGACTATCTTGAAAAATGCCTTTACTGAGCCTGCCAAGAATATCCGCCACCAGATTGCCAGGATCGTTGCTGCTGTCGCTGAGTTTGAGTTTGAAGAGGGTAAGTGGTCGGAGATCTTCCCATTGCTGATCCAAGCTGCTACAGATGATTCAAACGTCCAGGGCAAGGAAACTGCTGTGTTCATTTTGTTCTCTCTTCTTGAGGGCGGTTTCTCTGATATTGGTAACAATATCGCTTCTTTCATTGATCTGTTTACCAAGACATCTCAGGACCAGTCCTCGGCTGAAGTAAGAGTCTACTCTGTCCTGTCCCTTGGTGTTAGTGCTGCACTTGCCGAACAGTTTGTTGATGAGATGCCTCAGTTGTCCTCCCAGGTCCAGAGCTCCATCCCAATTATGGTTGAGGTGTTGAAGGAGGTGATTGAATCTGGTGACGCTGTACATGCTAAGCAGGTGTTCAATACCTTTAACGACTTACTTCTTTTGGATACTAAACTCCTTGGTGAGAACATTGTCGCTCTGGTTCAGATCATGATTGAGGTATCAGTCAACACCCAGGTGGATGAGGAAATTAGAAACTATGCCATCCAGTTCTTGTCTTCTGCTGCTACATTCAGAAAAAACAAGATTTCTTCCAAGAAGATGGGTAAAGACATTACCTTGGCCGCTTTGAAGATTGCTTCTGGCGAAATTGACATTGAGAGTGAGCTCGACGACGAGGATGATGACAATGAGAACGAGGAGTCTAACCCTGCTTCTCTTGCCTTGAGATTGATTGCTATTTGTGCCTCTGAATTGCCACCAACTCAGATTGTTAATCCAATCTTTGAACAATTGCCTCATCTCTTGGGCTCTGCTAACCAGTTTGAGAGAAGAGCAGGGTTATTGGCAATGGGTGTCGCAGTGGTTGGTGCTCCAGACTACTATACAACTCAACTCCAGAAGATTATTAGCGCTCTTGTTACTGGTCTCAAAGATTCTGAACTTCTTGTCAGAGTTGCAGCTTTGCGCTCCCTTGCACAGTTGATTAGTGAGCTGAAGGAATATATGTCCAAATATTACGAAGAGCTCTTGCCATTGATCATTGACATCATTGACTCTGCTACTCATGCTACTGTTTACAAGTATGCTTGTATCTCTTTGGATGCATTGATTGAGTTCATGGCTATTGAAGGTATCACCAAGTACATGGAGCCTTTGATGAACAAGCTCTTCCACATGTTGCAGGTTACTGAAAGTTCCAAGCTCAGAGCTATCATTGTTTCTGCAATCGGTTCTACTGCTTATGCCGCTGGTTCTTCATTTGTTCCATACTTTGCTAAGTCCATTGAAATCTTGGAGCCGTTCATCAAGGGTGCTGCTGATGTAGAGGGTATGTCTGAGGACGATATTGAGCTCAGAGCCCTTACCTTCGAGAATATCTCTACCATGGCCAGAGCGGTCAAGTCCGAGAGCTTTGCTCCATTTGCTCAACCGTTGATTGACGCCGCTTACGCCGCCATCCAATCTGATAACTCTAGATTGAGAGAAGCAGGCTTCGCTTTCATCTCGAATATGGCCAAGGTTTACGGTAAGGACTTTGCTCCATTTTTACCAAACCTCATGCCAGAGATCTACAAGTGCTTGGAACAGAGCGAATTTGACATTGGCGATGAGGATGACGATGTTGTTGGTGACGATGAAGATGATGACAAATTCCAGGTTCACACCGGTATCACCATTGAGAAGGAGATTGCAGCCATTGCTCTCTCCGAGCTTGCTCTTGGTACAAAGGAATTGTTCCATCCATATATTGAGAAGTCCGTCTCTTCTTTGATTGAGCAGGCTAAGGATTCCTACGGTATGAGAGAAACCGCTTTGACCTCCCTATGGAAGGTTGTTGAATCTGTTCTCTCTTCAGAGATTGAGAAGAAGAAATTCCCTAAGGGTGCCCCAACTTCTTCCTACATCAGCGCCAATGCCTTGACCTTGGTCCAACATGCAAGGGATCTTTCGATTGAGAGTTTGTCTGAAGAATATGAGTTTGCAATGGTTTCTGCAATCCTGGACTCCATCACAGATTTGCTCTTCAAATACGGACCAATCATTGTAATAGACAATGGCGACTCTTCCCACCTTGAAAAGCTTTGCGGTGACATTATGACTATTATTAAGGGCGAGCACTTGTGTCAGACTCTGGACGATGAAGATCTTGCTGATGATGAGGAGCTCGACTCTTCAGAAGCTGATAGCATGCTGTATGAAAGTTCTTTGGAAGTTCTTGTTTCTCTTGCTTCTGCTCTTGGTGGGGATTTCGACAAGATCTTTGGTTCTTTCAAGGAGATCATTGCCAGTGCTGTCGTCGCCAAGGATAAGAGTAAGAGAGTTGCTGCAGTCGGTGCCTTGGCCGATATTTCTATTGGCTTGAAGGAAGCTAATCCATACACTGATGCTCTTCTTCAACTTCTTGTTGACCGCCTCCAAAATGACAAGTCAATTGAAGTTAAGGGCAATGCTGCTTACGGTGTCGGCGTGCTAATCTTCTACGGCACAGGTAACTATTCATCTACTTACCCAACGATATTTAACGCTCTCTCCCTCTTGTTGTCCAAGGTTCAAAAGCAAGCCGCCAACGTTGCTGAAGATGATGAGGAGACACAGGAATCCGTTAACAGAGGCTATGCTAACGCTTGTGGTTGTGTTGCTAGATTGGCATTGAAACATCAGGAGGTCACTCCACTGAACGTTGTTCTTCCTTCTTTGTTTGAGCATTTGCCATTGGAGACGGCATTTGAAGAGAACACGCCTATCTTCCAACTCTTTGCTAAGCTCTACCAGAGTGGCAACGAAGACATTGTCCAGTACACACCAAAAGTTCTTGAGCTTTTGGCCCACGCCTTCACAAAACAGGCCGAGACAGAGCAGTTAGAGAAGGAATCTACTTTGGGCAGAGAAGAAAATATAGATAGTCTCAAACAGTTCGAGAACGACACAGTCAAATCCGAAGTTATTGATCTAGTCAAGTTCTTGGAATCCAAGTTCCCAGGTTCCGCTTCCCAAAATGCTGTCCTCGCTCAGATCATCGCATGAGATATTAATATTATGGAACCCCAGATACCAACCACTCTTATATAAAGTACACAATTTTGGTTTCTTGTACTACTAATAACACTTAATGTGGTAAGAAAATGTAGAGCAGCTGAAAGAAGGTTAAAAGAAAAGGATTTTCTGAGCTCAAGTAAACCACAGCAGCACACCCGGACACCTTATTGTGATGCGATCAAATGGGAATTCCTCCAGCACAATTCTCTAGTCGAAAAGCTCCTGAAGAGTCGAACAATCTCTGGAGAAGGGACTATGTACAATGTCTGCCATTCCAGAAGAAACGGATAATACCGTTTTTGCGCTAAATGGACAGGGAAAGCCTGACCTTCCGGAACTAACATTGGCGAATGTGCTGAACGATATCAAAGATGGAGTGTATCATCTTATCTTTGATCCCGATTTCAACGTCTTTGTCATTCCACTACTTCTAGCAATGGAGTCATTGGCTTGTAAAGTTATTAAAGCCAATATTCCCTATACTGAGATTGACTATACAGCATATATGGAACAAATTGATCTAATAAGAAACGGTGAGCTCAACTACGAACAAATCTATGGTGGTACCGGTCCATTAGTGTATCCGGCAGGCCATGTTTGGATCTACAAGCTGATGTACCACACTACTAAAGGTACAAAGTTCATCGATGTTGGGCAGCTCATTTTCAGTTGGCTGTATTTCTTTAATCAAGCATTGGTCATGCTTGTGTACTACAACATACAAACTCCGCCGTGGGTTCTTACACTTTTGACTATCTCCAAGAGATTGCATTCCATCTACATTTTAAGACTCTTTAATGACTGCTTCACCACTTTCTTTGCAGTTCTCACAGTTTTATCGTTGCAGTACGCCTGTGTCCTTAAGAAATCTTGGAGTAAGACTTCCAAGTCATTGGTGAACATTATTGCTCCATTATTGTATGGCATTGCCATTTCCATCAAGATGAATGCCCTTCTTTACTTCCCTGGATTTCTATTAGTGACATACTTCCTCAATGAAGAAGTTTTCGCCTCTTTACTAATACCTATTATGGTTATTATCTTGGTGAATGTTGGCCTCGCCTACGAGTTCCTATTTAATGGCGACATAATTAGGAATAGCTATTTCGCTGGTGCGTTCAACTTTTCAAGAAAGTTTCTCTACAAGTGGACAGTTAACTGGAGATGGGTTCCCGAGGAGATCTTTAACGACCAAACCTTCCACAAAGCACTTCTTGCCATCCAGGTTTTCCTTCTTATGTTTTTCCTGTTATCGAAGTGGAGTTCACCGAAGATTACTGGAAAACCTCTCTCAAGACTCATTTTTGATGGCTTCAGTATATTCACGGCAACCCTATCGCCATTGAACATTGTTATGAACCCAACAAGAGGTCCTCGCTTTATTACTGGGACTTTGATGGCTTCCAACTTCATTGGAGTCATCTGCTCGAGAAGCCTACACTACCAGTTCCTTTCTTGGTACGCTTGGACCTTTCCGTACTTACTCTACTCAAGCGGAGTTAACTTCATCATTCTAGGCGCTATTGCTGTTGCTCATGAATGGTGTTGGAACGTATATCCTTCAACTAATCAGAGTTCTCTTATACTTTTGTCTATCAACTGTGCAGTCCTTATGGGGCATTGGTTTTCATCTGATCTACCGAGTGTTTCCGTTGAAGATGGAAAGAAGGAGAAATGATAATAAATACAAGTTCTTTACGTATATACTTGCTACCCGTAGGGAAATAACGTGAAATAGACGTATAATTAATTCACCAAAAATCGATCCGTTTGTCTCTTGTTGGTCTCAGCGAAGAATACTGTCCGAAGAGTTTGTCACCTCTCTGATATCCTAATGGATCGATCAAAGTATCAGAAGTCAGTTCAAGATGACACAAGACAGTTTCAGGAAGTAAGTAGGAGACACATCAAAAAAAAACACCATGCAGAAAAAGGAAGAACCAACAGGACAAGAAAAGACAAAGAAAGGAAAAGAAGAGACGAAAGGAAGAAAAGAAGGAAAGAAGGTAAAAGCAATACAAACCAGACTCAAAAAAAAACGAATGAGCAACAAGAAAATTGAAGGAAACAAGAAAATACAGGATCATAAAAACATAACATGAAACCTCGAAGGGTACCTCAAATGGTATTACATATCACTCTGCTGCTTCAACACTATCACGCCAATAGCTGTCAAATGTCATATCACCGCCATCGGTATTCAGGAAGGTCTCTAGATTGAAGTTACCGTCACCAGAGATATCATTAGAAAAGTCAGACAAAGCAAAATCAGTGTATAAGTCTTGTCCCATAGGCTGAACACCATGCATGGCTTGCCCCCCTGAAATGTCATTGTTTGAGAAAGTATTGGGGTTTTCAGTCTTGATATCCTCCGAATTGCTTAATATGATCTCAGTATTGTTGATAGCGTTTTCGGAGTTAGGCGGTGTTAACTGGGATGCGTTGGATGGCGTATCCTTGTCGTCCTTAGAGAGTTTGTGTGGAGGGATAGTAGCAGCTGTACTGTTCTTCTTATTCAAAGCTGAACTGGATGATGTGTTGTTGTTGGAGGAGCCAGCAGGAGTCAGTGGTGTTGTAGGAGTAGGAGGCTCGGACTTGTTGGTGCCAGACTTTTTGTTTTTTCTTCTTGGAGCCATAGCTTTCTTGCGACCATTTGTAGTTGATGTACCTGTCGTGGAACCAACAACCGGAGAGCCACCAGTGGGTGTTGATGCTTTAATACTTTTTGGAGGCAACATCTTCTTACCCTTTTCCTTTTTAGCCTTAGTTGGCGTAGAATCCTTCTTGGAGACATCGAGCATCTTTTTATTCTCTCGCTCCAAAAGCAACAGTTGCATTTGATAGTCATGTAAGGCACTTGAGCTGCCATTGCTTGCTGCTGAATCCTTTTCGTTAACATATGGAGATGGCATGTTCGCAGAGTTCGCACCACTTTGTTTGGATTGCGTTAGAGGGGATGGATTGCTACTCTCCTTGCCATTATGTGGCGAGCAAGTCATCGGTGAATTCTTGTTTGACAGATCTTCAAGTTTCTGTTTCTTATTTGGACTTGAAGCACTTCTTTGAGATCCACTGGTGACGGCTACTTGTTGTGGCTGCCCTTGTTGTGGAACATACGGTGGACGACCATTTGAATTAACACCCATTGGTGCTTTGAACTGTTGAGATTGTTGCATCTGAACAAACTGCTGCTGTCTCAGTTGGTTTATTTGGAACTGAGCCTGAGCCTGTTGTACTCGTGCATAGTTTGGCGGAATAACACCCATTGTAGCAGAAGCATCACCTCGTTTTTGACCAGCAAAGAGTTGATTTTGCTGCTGCTGGAAATGTTGTTGAACTTCCTGTTGTTGTTGAGATGGCTGGAGAGTCTGTGGTGGACCCATCATATAAGAGCCATCAGGTTGCTGTGCCATTGGGTTGAAGTTACCCATAGCGGCAGCACCAACAGCATCCATAGGCTGTTGGAACTGGGCATACTGAGCAGGGAATTGCTGTTGCATTCGGATATGTGGTTGATGTTGTGCCATTGACGTGTTAGCTGCACCAGAGGTCACAGAAGATGGAGTGACCCCGTTGCCCATAGGAGTCTGTCCTTGGACTGCGTGCGACTGAGGTGTAGGATGGCTTTGAGGAGTAGGAGCACCAACAGGTGTGACACCGCTGGAGGCTGGATGCTGTTGTGCAGTGCCAACGCTTGAATGGAGTGGTTGCGGTGTCGGTTGCCCCTGTGGATGCTGCGGCTGTCCTTGAAGAGCAGTCTGTTGTTGAGCTTGATGCGAAGAATGAGCTTGTTGTTGCCGCTGCTGACGAGCCAACATCTGTTGTTGTTGTTGATGATGATGTTGTTGTTGCTGTTGTTGCTGTTGATACTGCTGGTATTGCTGTTGCAACAGGTACTGCTGTTGTTGAGGATGGAGCCCTGCAGCAGCAGCCGCAGCAGCTTGAGCCTGAGCAGCGTGGAACGTTGAGTTGTGTAAGGCGTGTTCCTTGTGCTGTCTTAGCAACTGCATCTGATAGTACTGTTGAGCGTTTTCCGAGCCACCACGGTGGGTTCTGGCGTTGAATACGTCCCAGAAGATCTGCCACCACTCGTATAGGAAGCCCTGTGGAGCATCGAGGGAGATTGCCAAAGGGAGAAGCTCTTTCTGAGGGGGCCTCTTGACGGCCTTTGTAGCGGGAGTGCCAGTAGGGATATCAGCCTCCTTGATAAAGCTCTGGGCAGTCTGTGGCAGGGAGGACTTGATGAGGAAGTCGTACACGTACGCGTTGAGGAGCTGCTTCGAGTTGGTGGACTTGAGGTCGTTGACATAGCGGCCGTTGAGGGCGTTGCCATGGTGGCCTGTAGCGGCGCCCAGTCCTTGGTTGTTCATAGGGGATCTGATTGGGTTGACGCTACAACCTGGGTGGACGGACGGGCGAAACAGCGGGTTATCACACACACTACCCTCAGGAATACCGGGACACGGGACAACGGAAGGGTGTGGAGAGTAGCTCCTGGAGTGGCTCAGTGGGTGGGCCGAAGTGTGAGAGAGTGTCAGCCGGAGAGAGTTTGCGCTGGGAGTGTTGTGTATAGAACAAGTTGAACGTGGGCGATTAGGGCCTCACACAAGCAACACCAACTTCACAGAGCGCGAGCGCACCTGGCGGGAGACTAGTGGGTTGGAAAAAGGCTTGAAAGAGCCGGAAAAAAGGTGGTTGAGCACTCTCGCAGAGTGGGCCAGGCAGAGAGACAAAAAAGATCACCACCGATACAAAGGAACCAACCAGCGGACGGGAGAGGGGGAGTGCGAGAAGGTGGTTTCGGAACAAGGTCAGACACCAGCCAAGACGGGCACAGCAAAAAAAGAAAAAAAAAACCACACAAAGGAAGAACAAGCAGAGGAACAAGGCGACGCGGTGGGCGGCTAAGGGGAGGGGGAGCGATTGGTGGTAGGTAGCGTAGCGGTAGAGCTGGCGATAGAGCTAGACGAGCACAAGGACGACGACGACGACGACGACGACGACGGTAGCAGCAGACGTAGCAGCAGAGGTGCTACTGGCACTGGCTGGGGCCGTGAGAGCTCTTGTTGTGTGTTCAAGCGACGGTTTGGGCTGAAAACGCACGTCCCAAGAGGCGGCTACTGGGCAGAGCACTGGAAAAGGACAGTGGATATGGCGGCACAGCGAACACACCGCAACAACGATAGCAGTGGAGCTGGACGTGTGGCGAGAGTGTCCAACAGGGGCGGTTTGGCGGGGCGGGAAGAAGCTTGCTCGCGTATCTGCTTTGCCCGGGCGTTGGTGTGGTTGGTGTTGATCCGTGGCGATGCCGCTGGTGTTGGCTTTGGGTCTGTTTGGCGTGTAAATAAGGATATTCTTCCTGCGATCGAAAAGCTGGCGCGAGTATGCTCGCGTTTCTTTTGCGAGCGCCGGGGGGTACGCGCACGCCCGGCGGCGAGGCGAGCGCGGGGGGGGGGGCGTCGACCTAGGCGCTGGGCCTAGGTCGGTATCCAGGGCCGTGGTGGTGTCTGCCTGCGTACACGGGCGCTGTGACGCCCACGAGCCCACGCCCACGAGCCCTCGCCTACGAGTCCACGCTTCTCCGCCCAGGTGTCTACGCCCAGGTGTCTACGCCCCAGTCTACGCCCACGTCTACGCCTACGCCTACGCCTCTGGCCACTGCCAACCGCCCACCGCCAATCGCCCACTGGCTCACCCACTGGCTCACCCACTGGCTCACCCACTGGCCACGCATTCGCTGCCCAGACACCCCGTGCCTAGGCATGCGTTCCACCGCCTCGGGCCACTGCCACCACCAACCAACGTGCACCAGGGCACCAGGGCACCAGTGGGCCGTGCACCACCCTCTAGTCCTAGCATCGCCTACGCATCCCATCGCCTACGCATCCCATCGCCTACGCATCCCATCGCCTACGCATCCTATCGCCTAGACATCTCCCAGTGCCTCTCCCGTCCGTCCCTTCCCATCCCATCCCATCCCATCCCTTCCCCTTCCCCTTCCCCTGCCTGCTCCTCCTGCTCCGTCTCCTGGCCCTGTTGACCCTCCTCCCCCCTGGGATTCCTCCCCCTGCTGCCCTCCCGCTTTTCACCTTCCCTGGCATCCCGCACGATAAGCTGCGCGTGCACGCTGTGGCTGACCGTCGCCATTGTCATTGTGTGTTTTCCCCGAAGAGGGGCCCCGGGAGGGGTGCCCGGTAAATGGAAACGGAAACCTCACCGTAAGCCCATCGCAAGCCCATCGCAGCACGTACGCCGGGATGTTGCCGCACAAGTCACGCCGGTGAGCCACGGGCACCACCAAGCCATACACTTACAGAGACAGAGACAGAGACAGAGACAGAGACGAGGCAGAGACAGAGACAGAGACAGCGACGGAGACAGGCAGTCAGTCACAGAGACAGGCAGTCACACAAGCCGGAAAATACACTCGGGAGAGTCCACGGCGCCCAGTAACACACAGACACTTAAACATACACTTACGCTTACACATACATGTACACGTATGTACATACACACCACCTCCACACCTACAAGAAAACACTCACACACACACACACTCACACACTCACTCAATCGCTCTCGCTCCCAGGCGCACTGATTACGACGTGGACAATACAGTACGTATTTCCGTGGATCCGCACTACACTCCACGTCCTGGGCAGCTGAGCAGTAGCGCGCCCATACCCATCTCCCATGCCCTGCTACGCGGGGGAAGTGGTCTGTGGGTATGGCGACAGGCAGGAGGACGGATAAGAGGATATGTGGGTACGGCGTACGTATGTGAATCTGTGTGTGAGTGCACAGGTGGACTAGTGAGTGGGAAGATATGTGATAAGTGCCAGTGCATGGTGGGCGGTGTCAATCGGACCGCACCAGTAGGCGTAGAGAGGAACAGTGTAGGGGCCTTTGTAGCTTCCAGTGGTAGCCGCCAGGCCGTAGGCAGGAAACCCTACACAGCAACACACTGGAAGCCCCCAGCGTGTCCCGGGGACCCTTCGGGTGCCTGTACCCAACGGGGCGGGCTGTCTCCCTGGCAGTTGTTTTCCCGGGACTCCCAGACAGGCCGGGTAACTGTATGCCGATTCGCCGGGCCACGCCATTATGAGGCCGCGTGGCGTTCCCGCCAATCAGCGCACGCAGCTGCCGGCGAAGCCAGTTGTGGACAATAGCCCGGGCTCGTTTGGCGGGTCGAGGGGCGATGCCAGCTGGGAGGACAATGGGCATCGCCGGGCCTGTGCCCGGCGGGGTAGCCCGAAGGAATTGGACACTACCTGGTGGACCAGAAGCCGGGCGCCAGGGGGCCAGGGGGCCAGGGGGCCAGTGGATCGGAAGGGACTGCAGAGGCCGTAGGCAGGGGGACAGCCAGCGTATCGCCCTGTGTCCTCTTTGCCATCCCACCTACCCGGCGGTCCCTGAGTCGGCGTCGTGTCTGGGAAGATCACTGTAGCCGCATAGACAATGAGACGGAAAGGTCCCGCTGTAGACAAAGCTTGGCTTCCAGACAGGGAGCGAGCTAGGCAGGCACCTACGCATAAAACTAGACAGGAGGCTAGACAGGGGGTGAAGCTGGATACCACTTTCTCTCCACTGATCAATAGGGAATGGAACCGGTTTCGGGAGCCTATCTACCATCTATGTAGCGTTGTGAGTCGTCCCCATTGGCTCACGCCGGTGCGGTATGCCGAGCGGACAAGGGTCCACCCGGAGTCCCTTGGTGCATGGGAGTCTAGAACAAACGACCGGCCGGACCGAACGCTCCCTACAAAGGCCAATTAGGAACCCCTGTAGGCACGGTTGGAACAAAGAGAAATACAATTTCGGAAAATCTAAACCGTCTACAACCAATCACGAGCTGCTTCTCCTATTAGAGTGAGGAACTGTTGGCACATCGGATTCTGGAGCCGCGCGTCTGTTCGACCCAATCACATTCTGCTACATGCTCTATGCCTTGTTTTGCATCTACTGTATGCACCTCCTTTTTACATCCAGGACAACCAATTACAACCAGTTAACCCTTTGTGTTGGAGCCAATCAGGAATCGGTTTCTACTCTTTCTCTTTTATCCGATCATCCCTATCCACCATACGTCTCGTAGTACTCTACAACCCGTAGTACTCTACAACCCGTCGTAAAATGTCCCGCCTTGCCAGTCCTGCTACAGTCGCAAAGTCCGCCGCTATTATCCCCAATCACACAAATTACTTTTTGAAACTTAACTTATTTTTATTTGACTTACTTCACACAGAGTTACCCGTACGCACCATGTAGTTACTGATTGGATCCCGTGTAATGTGGTAATCCGTTAAGTTACGCACCTCATCGTTGGAGATGATCTCTCGTAGCCTGACATCCTCGTTGTACCATCTCTTAATCAAATAAACCAACATGCTCTTATAATGTACACCATTGACGTCATTTGGATTCGTTTCTATCAGATCCTTCAAAATATAGTACAGCTTGTCAAATGCAATCCCACATTCCAAGAACACATCAACCATGCCGTTGTCTGAGACGAGCGACTCCGCATCGTCAATATCATACATCAGGTTCGTCACTATCGGCAAAAGCTCAGCTGCTGGGAAAACAAAGTCGGAATTGCTTAACTTCTTTCCAACTTTAATAATGGTGGCACTCAGGAGCGAAATATACTTCTCCGCATTCGCACCATTCAAGATCTCATCGCTGCAAGAGTCCGCAATCAGACCAGAGTCCATGTAGATGGTCTCCTTAACAGAGTCAAAGAGCTTATCCCATCTGGAAATAATTTCTTCAGAGTTTCTAAAGTCCGAAACTTTGTAGATATTGAGACATATCTCACAGTAAGATAACGGATTTGCAAAATCATTGTATAACTCACTCACAGTCAATATCTTACCATTCAACTGTGAAATCAGCTCCGATTTCTTCTCCTTAGGAATTAGTTTGTCGTTGGTAACCATCTCCAATAAGTCGTATTGGATGTTGGACGCTTCAAACACCTCTTCAATCATCGTTGACAACTGAATAACTTGTTGTCTTTCATTTGGATAAGTGGTGCAGTTACAGAAACCAATCGCTCTAGACAAATACTCGTTCCTCTGAGATAGATTGATGTTGAAATCACTCAGTGCAAGCGTGTAAGAAATCAAAGCAGCTTGATAGTGATGGTCCTTCTTGGATTGGTAAATCCACAACATGTCAGAAATTTCCAATGACCCACTAGACTTCTCCTCCAGGTATTCCAAGACATAAGGTGTATCAATTTCCAACAGCCTCTCACTGACATCTTGACTGATGAACCAATCATAGAGTTCATAATGAAACAATTTGTCCTCAAACTTGAAAGCAGTATCGTAGCTTAAGTTGCGCAGCTGGACAAAGTCTGTGACAGGGCTCAATGAAGTGTCAAATATTCTGTTACTTCCCTCAGCGGTCTGACTTGCATTAAACTCAACCGCAAGTTTGTCAACTTGAACAAGTAATTCAAATACAATTTCAAAGATTGCCTTTCTCTTGTCGTAGTACTTCTTGCGTTCATCGTTTGGTAGTTTTCCATCAGCAGCATATTGGGCAGCAAGGTTTCCCTGATCAATACCAGTAGAGATATTCAGAGCAAACTTGATGGCACGAGGGAAGTCATTCAAGCCAACCATAATATCAATAGACTCCTTCAACTTCTCCAAACTGATTTCGTTATTAATGGCTTCAAATAGCTCAATTGCGCGGCTCAGGTGGTAATTCAAGCCATCATAGTCCTTAAAACCAATCTCCTTAGCCTTTCTTAAATGCTCAATAGCTCTGAAGCCAACTACATCGTTAGCAGAACAGAAAGTACCACAACGCTCCTGAAGACCCTTTGCAATATACTCAATGGATTCACCCCGAGACATGCTTCTATTGATGATAGACGACAGGATCTCCTTGATCAAATTCTTGGTGTGGTCGTTAGGGGCAAAGATATCCTTAAACGTCAACTGCGATAGCGATTGCTGAACGTCAAGAGACAAATACTTAAAGATGTCTCTAAGACGATCACCATCCGAATCATCGGTTCCTTCCTTAATCAGAACAACAAGAAAAGAAAGTGCCTCCTTGATAGCAATGACAAGTCTAATAACGGCGTTAATGGCGAGGTTCTCTGCCTGATTGCAAAACTCTTCGGACTTGTCGAAATTTCTGTTATTGAAGCTTGGAGGAATGAAGCATGCAATAGTGTTCCCATATGTCTGGAAGAATTCATTCAATACTGAAATTGAGGAAAGGAAAAACTCCAGATCAGCTTGGTGAATGTTGACTGTTTCCAAGAACTCATTTTCAAAGATAGACGCCTTCTCCAATGTTTGATCCTTGTTATACTTCACATCTTTAATCACTTTAAAAACCTTCTGGTCCCAGATATTGCGGAACAGTCTTCCAAGCAATGTAACAATACCGTAAAATCTTGGACTCAAAATAACATTCTGGAAGTCAAAGATTACATCAGACTTGGTTGAAAGAACAGATGTAACCATGGAAGAGCCAACCACAGCACCAGCTCTATATGATGGCTTAAAATCAACAATATTTGGGATACCTAGAGTGAAAAAGCTAAACGCATTTGATCTGATAGTTTTCGGAAGCGAGAACTTGCAGGTCACATACAATGCAGTAGAGGCCGCCTCAAGCAAACCGTACTTAGAAACAAACGGTGTGAAGTCCTCCGTCAAAGACTCAAACACCTCATCCGGTGTTCTATAACGATATACAACAAGGCTCGTGTTCGTCAAAACGGCAACCTCAAAATTGCTATTGGTGTATTGAGTAGCAAACTCATTGGCATAACCTCTTGGTCTATCTGTCGCGTTAAAAATAGGAGAGAGAGGAACAATCTGATGGATCTTTCCTTGGATTTCCAGGAAAGTGGCATGCTCAGCATACTTGTTGTGATACTTGAGTTGTCCATAATCGGGAACTGAGACAAATAGTTTGTGTTCATTTTGGCCCTCTTTTTGAACAACATCAAAGAAGATACCAGGGGAGATAATCTTACTAGGTGATTTGGATTCATAGAGGACACCAGATTTCTTTTGATATGTTAGCACTGTAGGGAGCTCTTTCTGATTTTTGTTAGAAGTTCCAAGAGCGTACGGAGTAGCTCTCATAGCTTCCTGTTCCTTGAATTTTGTCTGCTCTGCCGCAATGTCTTCAGCAGTCATCTTAGTTGGCGGGAACTTAATGCTCTCCATTCTGAGGTTAGAAATTGAGTTTTGGGTGCAGTAACCGTTGAAGTAGATACGACAGCCACCTAGCGTTATGGCAACCAAGAAAAGGTCATCATTCTCATTTCTAGTGACAACATTTATGCTGACAATCTTGAGGTATTTTCCCGTTAATAGTGGCGAAGACTTCGCAGATGAAGTCATCGTGAAGTTGGTGATGCTTTTTGGTTGGATTAAAGTTGGATCCGAAATAGAACCATTTTCATAAATCTTGTAACCTCTGACATATGACGAGTTAGATAATGTATAGATAATGCCTCTTGTGCTGTCAACACAAAGCTGGACAATGGACTCGCTAGAATTCTCAGCCGTAAGATAACTGGAAATAGAATTAATCAAGCTAGATCCTGGAATAAGACTAGATACTGAAGATCTGGTCAAGCAACGCTTGTTGCACTTTTTGTTAAACCAATCGGCCGAGTTGGAGTACTGAAGTTCCCAAATATTGAGAGAATCTCCCGCACCAGTGAAAAAGACCTGCCCCGTTTTTTCATACACAACAAACTGGTCCACACTAAGACCTTGTGTCGGTACAGACATGTGGGTATTATAGAGCTCAAGAGAGTTGTGGGAGTACGCTAGAGCCAGGATATGGATATCTGAAGGTGTAGAAATCAGAAGGAGATAGTTGATGGCATCGGTGAATGTGTTTGGTTTTGGTTTGATAAGTTCGACCTTGAGAATAGTGTGTTTGATATCTTCAAAACTTTGGAATTCAGATGTTTTACCCAAATTCCAAAGGATTATCTTGTTATCAATTATTACCCAAGCCCGGTTGATCTCAGGAAATATCCCCATCTTGCCAACGGTCTCAACCTTGTTGTACTGCGCCAGAATCTCATCTGGAATGTTAATGAGCTCCTGTTTCACAAAAGGTGTAAATGCACTAAGTCCATCAGTCTCGCTACTAAACTTATAGTCAACAGCAGTGCCATGAAATGAACTATCTTCTAGGACCGGCGTGGTCTTGTCACGTAAAAGTGATGCATCAACAAACTGACTAGCAAGCTGAAGAGGTTGGTTGGTGTCAACGTTCGTAACGGTGAGATAGTCGTTAGCATTTCCCGTAAAGGGGCTCACGGATGCTGTCCCAGGAGCAAATACAGAACCGGAGCTAGCCTCGAAGAGTTTATTCTTGAAAGGGGTAGAGATTTTTGACACTACGATCTTGTTAGTTGTTGTCCCGAGATGCACTGTTGAGGATCGTTCCAACATTTGTTTTTTATTGTCTTGAGATGTCCCACCAAAAGCAAGGCGGGAAGTAGACCAAAAAATCTAAGACAAGATATTTCTCGGTAATATTTACTTACTCTCGTATCACCTAACGAGCTCAATTGTACCGCTGAATCAGAGAAGTTCGAGCTTGTTTACCTTTGGCCTAAGCTTGTGAAGCTCGAATTTTTTTGAGAGAGAGTGTGTGTGCCGGGTTACCCTCGGAAACTAATCTTTGATCTTGACAGTCCAGAAACTTAATCCGAGGGTAATTCTACAACTTTTTGTGTCAAATCTTGTAATTAACACTCTTTAAACTCAAGAGAAAGCCATTATAGAACGAAATATTATGATATAGACTATTTAGAATGACCTTCAGAGGATATTTGCAGAGTTCTATTCAAATTGTTTAGTCGTGAGGGAATACCTAGCAATTGAGGCACTCCCATAATAGACCAAAACACCAATAAACAAATAAACCAATTCAGATCTGCTTCGAACACTATTCAGATATGGATAAACTTACTCCTGAGTCATCAAGTGGCGTAGATACAACTTATCTGAGGTTGCTGAACATTTGGGCAGCCTCTGGAATACACCATCTGCTTTGGTTGTGACGAGCCCCCCTGATCGTAAGTTGCTATCGCTCTTTCTTATTGATTCCCAGATAGATAGAGATACAGAAAAAATCCCCACGACCCCATGTTTTTAGATTATGAAGATGCTGTTAACATATTTAGACCACCACTACAAAAGAAGAATCTGAAGCGGGGATCTTTAGGTCAGTTTTGCTTATACGAATAGGACCATCTCACTAATTCCACGCAAGATCTATCTCTAAAGATTATTAGCCACTCTTTCAAGCGGATTCTTGACATACCCCCATCTTAAAGAAGGATATTGAATTCAATTCGAATTCAATTCGAATTCAATATGATAAATGGCAGGAGTACGGCTCAAGAGCTGACTCGAGTACTGAAAATAGACGATATCCTTTCAATTAAAACAAGGCACATTGTAGTTTCCAGCTTCAAATCTGAAATATCTTGCAGCTTCGACTACAAACTGAAAACGTCTAACGATGAGATGCTACAGAAGGAATTTAATGAAAAATGGATCTGTATATTGACACAAAGTCAGATTCAACACAGTAACATGTGGTCCAGCAATAGGTAGTAACAAACCACAAATGACCACCGTAGATACAAAAAAAACTTCCTTATATAAAAAAAGCAGATCAACAACAAGACATCTGGAAGACCAAATGATGTATAAATAGATAGAAGAATAAACAAAACAACAATTTTACACATATCACCACTCTTAACCTCCTTAAGTAAAATACCACAATTCAAGAGGTATACTTGCAATGTAAGCACAGTAACTTCGTTCCACAGAAATGACATCAAGAGACAAAAATATGAGATACTGATAACAAGAAAAAACATACCAATGAAACAATCAGCACACAATGACATAAAAAAACCTTTCAAAAACAACACGTCCATAATCGTTATAACTTCTTTCCTGACAACTTAATAAAAACCCAGATAAAAAAAAGATGAAACCAAAAAAGACCACATGTAAGCAGTGAGGAAACCAACAGTGGCTGAGCTCCTTTCGAAGCGCTCCAGGTTTAACCCCAAACGGACATGTCACTTCCCCATATGTTTAACCAGCCACGGTTAGAATTATTAGAGACACTGCTGAAACCCTCGAAACCATTATTTTCGTTAACATTAGCATCGTTTCCACGAATGTCCTGAGTCTTCATGCCGCCTTCCATGATGGAGTAGGGGGCGGAGGACATGATGGAGACAGATGGGAGCTTGTTATGCAAGTCGTGCTCCATAGAGGAGTATGAAGAGGTAGAACCAGCACCTGAAGAAATAGATGAAGACAAATTCAAGGAGAAACCATCGAATTTAAAAGTGCTGTTCTGGATCCCGCCGACACCTTCGATGAAGCTGTCTGGAGAGTGCGCAACAACCGAGCCAGAGCCCATACCATAAAGCTGACCCGACTGGGCAAACTGCAGAGATGGCAAGTGAGAAGGCTGTTGCTGGACATTCTGCTGGACCTGGAACGAGCCCTGTTGCTGGACCATCAGCGGAACCTGCTGCTGCTGAACCGGAGCGCACGCAGCACCAGGGGCTGGCGAAGAACAACTCTGAACCAGTCCCTGGTGAGAACCCAAACCGTAGACACCAGGCAACGAGCCGTGAGATTCAACGTTGTGCTGGAGAGTGAACTGCTGCTGGTGTGGATGGGCATGCTGCTGGTTCTGGTTCTGGTTCTGGTTCTGGTTCTGGTGGTGGTGGTGGTGGGGGTGGTTGTGCTGGTTGCGGTGGGAATGGCCCCCAGCGCCAGTGCCACGTTGCGTTGCCTGTGCACCGTACTTGCCACTGGAAAACTGGTGGTGCTGAGTCTGTTTTCTATAGCGGTACTCGAAAAGCGCCTTATCGATTTCTGAATTGTGTTAGTCTCTCTCTCTGTCTCCCTGGTCCTCTTCTGTGTGCTGGCTGATCGGGTCCTATAACCGCCTCGACCTCACAACAAAACGGAATCCACAGAAACTAACTTACCATCCATCTGAGATGCAAAGGGAGCGACGATCATCTCACGCTTGGTGCTCTTCGTGGCGACAGAGCGGTCCATCTTGTGACTTTTTCTTCCAGAAACCTGATACAACTAATGCCTTTGTGTGTGTGCTTGGTGTTGTGGCCCGTTGTGAGTTGTACTGAGTGGGCCCTCACCCTTTCGAGCCTGCGAAAACCTCGCCAAAACGAGCCCCTGCCGCTTCCCGAGCAACGCCCGCGCGCGCCTGGGGCAGCCCGCCGGGTGCGCGCCAAAAGAAATGTGAACGGCCAAGACCAAGAGTTACCTCATTAGGCAACTTCCCGATCAGGCATTTTACTGTGGTGTGCGGGTTTGTGGTCTAGGTGTGCGGGTGTATGTTAACATGCAGCCTTTTCATTATACTGTGAGAGAGAATATACACTGGTGATCGCCTTCAGCGTCTCTTGTTCTTCTGCTTGACTTCTTCGTCCTTTGTCGGGTGAAGTCTGATGAGGTTTGGGTTCTGGGGCGTGTTGAACTGATGGCCCTTACTCCAGTCATAAGACACTGCAATGGCATAGATGGACCCGTTTCTATTAAACGCTGCAGCGCTGATAGGCCCTCCGAGCGATGGGAAACCCTTAAGCCTGTGCTTGGAGTCCTTATCCCAGAAGTGGAAACAGCCATCGGAGCCAGCTGTGGCAAAAGTTCCATAGAGTGGGTGTGCACAGATGGAGTTCAGTGTATAGATGTGGTTCTCTGTGCGGCCCTGTTTCTGTTCAGCACGACGGTGGCACTTGAAAGTGAAGCCGTAGTTCGACTGCTCTGCGTCGTCGATGTACTGGAAGGCACATCTGCCTTCAATAGAACCTAGAGCATAGCCGTTGCCTGCGAGATAGCATGTGATGGATCTTGTCTGCCACTTCAACGGAGACATTGTCTGTTTGGAAATTTGTTGTGGGTTATTAAGGTCAATGATGCACACGTGTCTTTCTGCTGTGCCAACCACAAGGAGTTTCTGAGAAGCGTCCATTGTGTAGACCCTCTCGGGTAATTGTATTGTGGCGATAGGGTTAGGTGTTCTCGTATCCCAGTACCTCAACGTTTTGTCCCATGAACCCGATACAACAACGGGTGTGTTGGCTGGACCGCACTCCACAAACCGGACGCTTCTCACCGGGGCATCGTGAGCACCAATTTGCTGTGCCTGTCCACTCTGCACATCGTAGAGCTTCACTTGCTTATCGCACCCACCAGATATCACTTTTGTTCCATCAGAGGTCCATCTCGTTGTAAGAACGGGCGCATCGTGCTCGTATAGAGCACGTCCTTCTGTTGCTCCATTGGCACTCACTTCATAGATACGCACCTTCTTATCCCATGACGCAACAGAGAAAAACTCTGCCTGTGGTGAGAACGAAATGTCGCTGATGGAGTCTTCAGGCGGGTTCTGGACTATGATGTCGTTGGCTAGATCTGCCTCCGTTCCCTGTGTCGCATTACCTGTACTCGCCTGTGGCTTTCCAAAAAATGACATCCTACTCGACTCAAACAGCGGCGAAGTGTCTTCTATAGAAACCAACTGAGTTACGCAGCAGAAGCACTGAGAGTAATGATTGTTGACCAGCGTTTCTCAGGTTTGTTTACCCTCAAAATTTTGGGCAGCGCGATTCACCCGGACACCAGGAATACATCCGGACACCGCGCATGTTTAGAACCTGGTACCGAGCTCTTAAAAGGTAGGTGATATACCTTTATTGGACGATTTAGAGAAGGTAGGAAGACTCGGAGGTGGTGACTGGTTATTGAACCAACAATGAACTACAGCTCACTTTCGGACACGAGGTGGGACGGCGTACCGATCATTAAATATGACGCTACTGTCGAGCCGACGTCACTACATACTACCTCGTTACGTCAGAAGAACTATCGCCATCTGGACTCAATTGAGTGGGCACAGGAATATGCTCGAGAACGGGAGGTGAAGAACACTATAGAAACAACATCTAGGTGGCACAACTATCTTCGCAAGCAGGCTAGGTGGATTGTCATCATTGGTACCGGCATTCTCATTGGAGTACTAACCAGCTCGTTGGACTACAGCTATGAATGGTTTGCAGGCTTCAAAGAAGGAATTTGCAAGGATGGCTTCTTCAGGACACAGGATATGTGCTGTGTTAATACATCGAATTCGGGAAGCGGAGATAATCCATGCGAAAACTGGGTTCAGTGGAGTGAGATTGTTGGTCTCGTGAAGAGCACAACAGGAAGCTTCTTTTATAAATATCTTGTGTTCATTTTGACCTCGGTATTATTGGCATGTGCTGCCGCTTGGATTGTACGAGGATCGCAGTTCGTTAGAACTTCGGGAATTGCTGAGGTCAAGACAATCATTAGCGGTGTTGTTTTGGAAGATTTTCTTTCGGACAAGACTCTTTTGAAAAAGCTTTTTGGTCTTGTGTTTGGTGTCAGCGCAAACCTGTGGATTGGTAAAGAAGGTCCACTCGTTCATATTTCCTGTTGCTGCGCTGAGATGCTCATAAAGCTATTCCCAGTGTTGGACGAAAGTGAGTCCAAAAGACGAGAACTTCTCCTCGCTGCGAGTGCTGCAGGTATTTCAGTCGCATTCAACGCTCCAATCTCTGGTGTTATATTTACTTTGGAGCAACTTACTTCGTACTTTAATCCAAGTGACAAGATGTGGACATCCTTCTTTTGTGCAATGGCTGCCACTGTTGTGTTGAATTTGTTTAAAGAAGGTATCAGCATCTTTGTTGATATGCAGAATCAGTGGCTTGGACTGGAAATTCCAGGGTTCATCTTTCTCGGCATTGTTGGTGGACTCTACGGCATGATTTTCAGCAAATTAAATATCCAGTTTGCTCATATGAGAAAATCATACATCATTTCAAAAGGTGAAAACTATGAAATTCTAGAGGTTGTTGCATTGGCTCTTGCCACATCAGTTATATGCTACCCATTGGTTTTCCCAAAGCTGCCCCTCACAACCCTTATCCGCAGAATGTATGAAGATTGTAATGGGGTCGATGAGAATATCATAGGTGGGCTTTGTTCCGCTTCCAGTGGTTACACTATGGCCCTAATGGCTACCAGCGCTATAGTTGCTACAGTGTTAACTGCTTATACATTTGGTACAATCCTTCCTGCTGGAGTTCTGATGCCATCTTTGGCAGTCGGTGCCATCTTTGGCCGCATTTTGGGAACAGTCATGCAGAATATTCAAAATGCTTCTCCCTTTTTGAGTGCAATGTGCCACAATTCACCAGAACACTGTATTTCGCCTGGCGCGTATGCTGTAGTTGGATCTGCCGCCTTTCTCGCAGGAACTACGAAGATGACAGTTTGGGTTGTTGTGACTGTCTTTGAGTTGACCGGCGCATTGTCCTATGTCTTACCTATTATGGTAACTGTGCTCGTTGCTTGTTGGGTAAGTGAGAATTACACTAATCTCAACTGTTATGATCAGTGGATCAAGTTCCTGGGATACCCGTTCCTCATGGAAGTGAATAGGCCACTTCCGTTAGTGAAGTGTTCTGAGTTTATCAGGCCTCTAGAAGAACTGAGTGTCATCTACTTGGAAGACAACCTAACCGTTGGGGAACTTGAAACAATGCTGGATTTAAGGCATCAGGGGATTCCAATCTTGCAGAGCCGGAATGAGGCCCGTCTCTGCGGCTGGATCGCTCTAGCAGAGCTCCAGTATGAGTACGTCAAGATCCATGCGTCTGCAAATTACAACTCGGAATCCAAGGTGAGATTTGTCCCTACAACAGAATCGAATAACCTAGTCTACCAGATTTCCCATCTCGTTGAACGTGATTATATTGTTTTGATCCCGGAGCTGCCACTTCCGTCCCTCGTCGAAATCTTCTTCAAAATGAAACCAAGGTTTGTTCTTTTCTGTAAGGATGGTATCTTCATCGGCCTACTGACACTAAAGGATATTACTTCAATTGTGGAGAATAACTGAATACATTTACGAACTATTAGAGCCAATGAACAAAAGGTCTTCTCTAGAGCATACGGACGTAGAAGGTACACTCCTACGAGTGCTACAATATTCCGGTAAAAGTCTATTTACCAAACACAGACTTAAAACCAGGCTGCCCAGTCTTTCAAAGAAAGAAGAGTTTCTTTTCGGATGATAGACACAAAATGAAAGCAAAGAAAATCCAAAAAAAATGAAGGATGCGAGGTTCGAACTCGCGCGGTGAAACCACCAGCTGATCTTAAGTCAGCCGCCTTAGACCACTCGGCCAACCCTCCAAAACAGTGACAACTTTGTCTATCCTGCCCATATGATGAATACGCGCAAAGTTCTGCTTACCTATTATTTTTCGACAATATGCTAAAAACTAGATACTACGATATAGAAAGTTCATTAATATCACATTATTATTATTTTTATCTAAAACGGGGTCATCACTCAATAATTCCACGTAAAAGCAGCTCTTTCTTCAATGCAGCGAACTGATCTTCGTGGTACGGTTCTCTCTTCTTCATAGCGTTATCTATCGAGATCTTGCTAATCTTTTCTCGATACTTAGTGGCCTGCTCTTTTTTCTGCTTCATCTCATCTGATTCATTTTCTATAGGTGCCGTAAACCGTGACTGATAATAACCCAAGACACGAGAAGCCTTTTTCATCTCTGGAGAAGTTTTGGGTCCCTTGGTTTTGACCCAGACCGGTACCTGGTTATCGAACACATATTCCTCAATTATTTTTTTTATTTTCAGCTCACTGTCGGTTAATTCTTTAGAAAGTTCAACATCTGTGTCATAGACAAACTTGAGTCTCGATCGCAAACGGCGTAGCCAGTACTCACCCGAGATGATACCCTTCAAGTCCTGGAGCATTTGGTGGTACAGTACTCTTAGTACTGGGTACTTCTCCTTCCAGTTGCCAGAAACGGCCATGGTTTTCATAAGGAGGTTATAACTGTCATAATCTGGTTTTACTCCCCATCTTTTACGAAATGTTTGTATCATACCTTGAGCTAAATCTACCCTCTTAATCCGACTGAAATCAATTAAGAAAGCATTCAAATCATCCAAACCGGGTCTCATATCATTTTGCTGCTCATACAACCTGCACATCATTTTGAAGGCAGAATCAAACTGCCCTTCAGAAATTAATCTATGAATGATCGTTCTAGCCGGCTTTCGAGCTAACGGAATCTGAAGATCTTTAGTATACTTCAGCAATTGTTTTGTACTGGCATCTCTTGTTTCAATCAAATACTGTAGTATGGCCTGTAAATAGTTACTGTCAGCGGGAATGTTCAGCTCAGATCTCTTTTGTGTAAGGAGAATCTTGCTTTTCTCATCTCTGAAAAGCGCAAAGACAGTGTTCCAAGTTACAAGATCGGCACTTAGAGAAGATGTCTTCATTTGCTTGAGTAATTTCAGTGCGACTTTGAATGGGTCAGAAACATGTTGGACATTCTGAACATATGTAAGGTTCCGCAACATGATATTGTAGGTTGTTGTGTTTCGTTCAACACGCTCGATACCCATCTGTACCATGAGTTCTCTGCAAGTGGCGATGTCAAACTTGTAACCGAAAAAATGGATCAAATAATTGTATGAATTCGTGGTTCTTAAATGCAAAGTAGTGGTATTTAATGGATGAAACAGGTTTCTAATTAACTTGGGAATAACTCCATCGAACTTGGATGAGTTCTTGAAGTGGAAAGTAGAATGTGTAAGAATGTAGACATATTCTTCAAACTTCAAAGGATTATTCTCGAAGTCTGGTATTGAAGGAATCTCAGTATATACATGGCTGCCAAGACCTATATGATGGTAAGTCAAGTCTTTGATATTAATCGATGATGGAGCTTCACGGGACGGAGCCTTGGGTGTAATGTCAGCCAGGAGAGTGATAATGTCTGCAACATGAGTGCTGTTAAGGTGGTGCAGAATTGTGGACTGAAACTTCGATCCTTCGATTGCTTTGCTCACATGATACTTCTTCTTCGCATCATGTTGAGGGTATGGGTCTCTAGTAGGTGTTTCCGATCGCCTTAGTTGATGATAGCCTAACGGTTTGAGATATTCTTGGACATTTTTACGGTGAAAGTTTGAATCCTTACCAACAAATCTGCGCAGATCCAATGACTCTTTGGCATAATCTTGGGAAATTGCAGTTTCGGCAGTAGGTGTGTAAGATCTGGAAGGTGCTTCGTTTTGATGCTCAAGGTCCGTTGTGGGCACCCTGCTAGGTTGTGTGATAGGTATGTCTATTGTGGGGTGAGATGAGCTCGGCGGGCGGACCAGCCAGTTGGCTTCACGGCAGACCGCTATGTAATCCCGAAATGCTCGAGCAAGCGTTTCGGTGTGGTACCAACGCATATGCCTTCCCGCAAATATAATGAGACTGAAAGCGGCAAATATGTAGATCGAATGGTGTAGTGATTCGTATTGATCTCATCTTTTTCTTCGTCGGTCGACGATGCCGATGCGCGCGACCTTTCAACTCATCGCTACAATGACCACGCTCAACAGTCTTGCTCAGGAATCATAACTTATGTCATTAAAAGATGGCTTTAGAAAGAAGTTTATAAAGACGGCATGCTGAATGGTTATCTTGCAAACTCGTTCAGCCTATTAGCTAGATCATCTGCTATGCCGGTACTGGTTTCGGAGAATACATAGTGCTTTCCACCAACAGAAGACAATAGCACGGGTAAGAACATGAGGGCGTGTAAAGAACCAATAATAACCAGCGAAAGCCACATTCTAAAGTAGTAGATCTCGAATATTTTGGACTTTGTAAATGCAAGTACACAAACCCCTATAAGCTTGGTCATACAAATGCCACCGAATACAGCACCACCTACACCAGTGATGGCATTGTATGCTCTGAAATTGGCATTGCCCAGTCTAGAGTCCCTATCCGAGACAATGAACGCCCTTGTAATATGGACACAGAACTCCACAGCCAGGCCGACACAGATTACCAAGTTGACCAAGCTGACAGCATTTAAAGAGATACCCCATACGACCATAACCCCCCCTATGTTGATTAAGATCATGATTACAGTAACAATCAGCGCCACTGAAGATCTTATTGATCCCAGAAGAATCATAGAGTTCAGAAGTATTACAGCTAAAGCAACACCAACGAGCATAAATGTTAGCCACACTATAGTGTCGTACTGCACAAAAAAGATGTAAAATGGCGAGTAAGCAAATATGTCATCATGACCAAGAGAACTTTTCAACTCTTTCGTGATTCGAACAGACTCCTCATATCCTTGAATAAAGTCATCTTGGGACCTCAATGGCCTATGTGCAGTCCGGAATGCTGAGGCCAGAATAGTGTTATTCTCATAAGAAACAGAAGTGGAGTACGGAGCTTTACCACCCAAAGGACAAGGATCGCTAGGAGCGTGAATCCATATGTCAAAAAACTTCATAAAATCATCGCCTTCAGGGAATCCTTTCATATTGTATTCCCAAGTTCTGTTAGTAAAACATACCTCGCACTGTCTCTTAGGCGCATGTGGAAGGCACAGCTCCTCAGTACCCTTCTTATAACGGCAGCAATCGTCAAGTTCTGGGTTCAAGAATGTCAAATAGTCATCAATCCAAGATGCAACTGGTTCGGAAATGGTAGAAATATTAGATCTTTTGCGCTCTTGCTCAATAATGTTCGAAAGGGAAAACTTGTCGCAAGTAGTAAATTTGCCACAAAGCTTCTGCTGGTTTTCCCTATCTGTAACATTCAACCCATCAACAATAAAGTAAACAGGGGGTCCGACATTCAAGTATTCATAGATATCATTAAAGTAGTCAATTAGGTAAGAGTCCTTTGGAATGGCAATTCTCTGGTCGAGACCAAACTGGATGTTGGGTAGTAAAGCAAGGGAAACACCTGTCCAAGCAACAAAAACAGTCAAAATGATTCCCTTCACCTTGAGCACTATTGGTGCGTAACTTGTAAGCACCTTGTCAAAGAAGTGGCTCTCGTTTTCATTTTCAAACAGTTCAGTAACCTCATCCAGCCTAATACCTCTTTGGACTTTAAAGCAAGGCATGCAATCCAGTCTACCACTGTCAATTCTTCGTTGGTCAATAGATAAAAGAGAAATGAAAGCGGTCAATTGCAGTACAGCATTAAATAAGACAGCCCCTGCAGAGTACAAAGCAAAGTTTCGCACAGCAGGCATCGAGACAATAGCTGCAAGTGAGAATGCAAAGAACTGAGAAGAAGCTGATAATAGGATGGACGGGCCCATTCTTCCCACGGCTTTAGAGATTCTGAAAGCCACAGATTCGTTAGGATAAGAGTAGTTTATAATCTTGAGTTCATGAGTTATGAGAAAAATGTTGTCAACACCAACAGCAAGAATCAGGAATGGGATAACTTCTGCTATGATGAGAGTGGATTTAATACCTATGAGTGAGAAGAAGCCAGCAGATGAAGTCACAGAGAGAAGAACTATGACAATTCCAGAAAGTCCAAGTGAGAATCTTGTTTTGAGAAGATTGAAGCTTCCACCAAGAGAAATTGATGCATATAGGAACATCACAATGTAAGATATAAGGACAATAGTAGCATCTTTGTTAGAGGACTTGTTCAGCTCCGATTCAAGTGAAGGAGCTGTGCTGAAACTGACCCGGACTCCCTCAGGTGGAGTGAGGTTCAACAAAAAGGACTCTAATGCATTCTCCCAGCTCACAGCCTTTTCATTATCTTGTTTATGATTATTCAGAAGTAAAGTCACAACAATAGCTTTCGCAGTCAGGACATCATCCTCTTCATATCCACCAAATAGTAGCTCTTTCTTCAATGGCTGTTGGAAGGATGGGAGACAGTTAACTGGAGAATCGGTGCATGCTTTTAAGTCCTTTTTCCATGTTCTTGGAATCACGTCCTGGAAATACTGGGTGAAGGACTCCACTACACACGTGGAATCCTCAGTTGGTTTGAAACAGAGATCTTCAAAAGCGACCCCATCAACAACCAAACCTCTAATTTCTAACTCAGTTTTAGCCCACCATTTCACAACTTTATTAGTCAGAACTCCACTCTCCGATACAATAAAGATCTGTTCAGTTCTGTAGAATGGGCCAAAATGATCATCAAAGAACTCCATCTGCTTGTATGCGTCTGCATTTGAACTGACCCATAGGTTAACGGGATCCTTCTCTAAGGAGCCAAAGAAGTAGATGCATGACGTCAATGCACCAGTAATTAGAATAGTGATTGTCAGGACTGTGGCAGGGAATGCCGAGCACGTGAATGCCAATCTGCTGAACAAACCCTCAAACAGATTATTCAAAGAATACACTTCATTTTTTATTGGGAACTCAGGAAGTTCAAGAGTAGTAGAAGTCAGATAGGGCGACTCTTGCAGCATCTGAAGTCGTTTTGTCTGGTTTTTGTACACCAGGTAGAAGGAGACCGCTGAGAGAGCAACAGCATAGACAATGATTACAGCAAAGGAGAAACACGGTAGAACACCAACGTGACATTGACCATATGATATTTCGGACAATGTAGGGCAATTGTTAGGACAGTCCGAGCAAGAACATTTGTACTTTTCGTCATTACAAGAGTATATCTTCGCGTTCAAGTATTTATCGCCCGATATGTCATCGGAGTAGCGGAAGTTGATTTGAAATGGGGAACCTCCAAGAAGTGGCTTCTCGTCACCAACAAACTTCAGAAATTGCGTATAGTTCCTCGCTCCACCACCTATTAAGTCCATAGCATAGCCGTTAGTGGCTGAAAATTTGATATTCTTGCATGAATCGTAGAGTTCCGAGGCCATGGCAGTGCTAATGAAGTAGTCGAGTTCCGTGACAACTTGCTTTCCCGAGAGTGACGTCGCGGTCTTTGTGGCATTTATGAATTTTGACTGGTCTGGAGAGCAAGTGAATTGACAGAATAGACTTCGAAAGTTCTTCTGACAAGCAGGGCACGATGATATGAGCGTGTCTGCTTTCTTTAAGTTCTCCTTTAACGTTTCTACTTGCGAAGGACTGCAACATACCTTTGAACCTTTCCATTCCTCACCACATAAAGTCGATATATCAGCCATCTCTTCATCGGAGGGAATTACAGCTTCTTGGTCCACCGAGCACGGTAGATCACTTCCGAATAGCGACTTCTTTCCGCAACTGTCGTATATGGCACAATAGCCATCTTCGTGATGTTGTTGAGACGACACCCTTTTCAGTGCGGCACCGAAAGCTTCCACAAGCACTCCACTAAACAAAGCATATACACCCAGGGGTACTAGTAGTCTCATTTTAGAAAGAGAAGAATACACAGCCTTGGATCGTAACGAATTGGGCTTGTCTTTCTTTACATTGTACTATTAAAACTCGGAAGTCCACGATAAGAGTCGATTCGTGGGGTGTTGTAGCCCTGGCACCACCAGGTTATCTCCTTCTTTTCCCTGTTCCGAGGAATTATGGGCAATTCGAAGCGTTCGGAATATTTTCTTTCTGTAAAAAGGGACTCCATAGCCTACTTTTTTCGTTGCAGACTCCAAGCAGTGCTGTTTACATCTTTCAACAACCTTTTCTGTTCTTCTCCCCTACATCATTCAGTATTTAACATATAGTTATGTATTGTATTATGAAGAGGTGGTTACTCAAATCTTATTCGAAGCTAAACGTAATGGAAGAAAAGAAAAGCAAGTCATAAATACAAGAAATACAGTGGCAGGTACTTCGAAAATCAGAGCTTCTGATGGAAAGGACACTTTTCCGGTTCTTTACCTCGAGGAGAAAGCTCCAAGGTCTCTCTCTTAATATCATCACTCAATTTCTGATCGACCTTAGCGAATGCCTCGAACACTCTGTCCTGGATGATAGGAACAGCACCACAGACATGTACTGCAATGTTGTGTGCAAGGTTTCTCTGCTGGCCTGGTTGCTTAGCGAGAACCTTTTGGTACAACTCTCTCGCCTGCTTGTAGTCAACGTCGCCCTGAACTGCCCAGTGGAACGGCTGTGCAGGACCTGTCCATGTCTCCTGGCTTGATTGGAACTTGAAATTGGACTGGGTGGTGAATTGAACAGGGTTCTCAAGGGTAGAGAGGTAATTTGGAGCCGCACCGTAGTTGCCATTGACACACATTGCGCCGTCTCTGAGGATTGGGTTAAACGTTTTAGCATATGGGCAGTTGACAGGGATCTGAGCGTAGTTCACACCAAGTCTGTGACGATGTGTGTCAGGGTATGAGAAGAGTCTGGATTGCAAGACTGGGTCAGCGGAGGCCTCCTGGTATGGGACGGTGTGTGAAGGCGAGAATGCGGCCTGCTCGATCTCTGCAAAGTAGTTCTGAGGGTTCTCATTCAAAACAAGCTTACCGAAACGGCGCAGTGGGAACTGCTTGTGTGGCCAAGTCTTGGTGAGGTCAAACACCGAGAAGTCGAGCTCCTTCGCTTGAGCCTCAGTCATCACCTGGATGTATGCTGTCCACGATGGGGCGTCACCCTTGGCAATCGAGTTGAAGAGATCTTCCTGAGCGTGGTCAGGATTCTTACCACTCAAATCAACAGCCTCCTCATTGTTCAAGTTCTTGATTCCCTGGTCAGAGAGAAGGTGCACCTGGACATAGAACCACTCGCCCTTCTTGTTGGACCACTTGTATGAGTGTCCCGAGAATCCGTGCATGTGTCTGTACGAGGCGGGCGTACCACGGTCACTAAAGAGAATCATGAACTGGTGGATACTCTCCTGGTTCTGAGTCATGTAGTCCCAGAACATGTTAGCATCCTTCAGGTGGGTCTGGGGGTTTCTCTTCTGTGTGTGAATGAAGTGAGGGAACTTGATTGGGTCTCTGAGGAAGAAGATTGGGGTGTTGTTGTACACCCAGTCGAGGTTTCCTTCCTCCGTATAAAGCTTGATAGCAAATCCACGAGGGTCTCTTGCAGCATCTGCAGATCCCTGTTCACCACCAACTGTTGAGAATCTAACGAGTGCCTTAGTCTTCTTGCCAATAGTGTCGAACATAGCAGAGCCACAGATGTCCGAGATGTCATCGGTGGTCTCGAAGTATCCAAACGCTCCAGAGCCCTTAGCGTGCACAACACGCTCTGGGATTCTTTCTCTGTCGAAGTGAGCGAGTGAGTCAATCAGGTTGAAGTCCTGGAGAAGTAAAGGACCGTGGTTACCCACACGCTGGGTCTCGAAAGCGTTTGGAAGAGGATAGCCCTGTGACGTGGTGACGCTTGGCTTATCTCCAGCACCGCCATTGGCGCTGTTACTGTTGTTGTTGTAGCTCATTGTATATTGTGCCTGTGTTTTCTGGAAAGATTATGTGTTCTGAATGGATATTTCTTGCACACTTTTGTTTCAATTTGGAAAAGTCTCGTCTCACAAATGCGACTGATAAGCCTGGGATGGGTTTTTCGGAGATTGCCGATAGTGGATGATTCGTGGGTTCCTTGGAGAACAGAATCAATCGCAATTGCTTATAGTAGTGTTACTTATACCACTATTACTTCTCGTATTGTTACTTAGAGTAGCGATACCCTTACCATCGCCACCAAGGTTGCCACCATCCCCTCTGCGAGGCTACCGGTCCTTATACTTATACCTCCCCCATCGCAGATTGCGGGGGCAATCGCCATTACCAAGCCAGCGAATCACGCCTCCTAGTTTTGTCATCGCGGGTTGTTCTGGGCAAAGCAACGATTAGGCAGAGAACCCCCGCCCGCGCGCTTCCACCGAGGAACAACCGGGACAGCCATTTCTCCAACACCTGCACACACAGAAACGCCTCTTTTTACCCTTTAGACAGCTTGAAGCACGGCGAAGCAGTTGCCATGGTTGTAGTTTGCTTGCGTGTTGTGGTCCGGACGCTTGATTTTGTCAGAGGAGTGGTGTTCAGCCTTGCGAATAGCACACCGCCGATACATGAGCAGTGGGTGTTATTGTTAAGCACAGTTCTCGTAGACCCGACTGTTTGTTATAGATGTTCTTTTGTTGCTTGCGTGCTGGAAGGGAGATTCCACAACCAACGGTGCCGTTTCTGTGTAGCAAGAACCCTCAGGTCCACATCCCTGTCCATGCAATTGGTCCTGATATCAAGACCATACTTAGACCATACCTAGACCAGTGCCTAGACCTCGACCAAGTACACCACCTACTGGGCAGTTCTATCCCGGTCCCAAGACCATACATACTATTCATACCCTCGGCTCATACCCCCAGGTCCCCGGTCTCCACGGGAAACACACTGTCACGTGTGTATTCACCGCTTATTCTCCACCCATCGGTAAAGACCATATTCTGTTAGCCCAGTATGCGACGGCCAACACCGCTACACAAGCCGAAGGAACCAGCACGGCGGAAACCCCGTGTAGCCGTCTGGCTACACAGCAAGCTTGGAAATCCCGAAACAAGAAACTCACATATACTCAAACGGAGGTTGATAAGAGTATTGACTCACCTAATTACCAATACAGTCGCTGGCTGGGCCCATGTAGAAGAACTCTGTGATGATGCCTGGGCGATGGCTCACGGTGTTCTCAAAATGAGAGCTGGGGTAAGATCCCACGGGATTGTAACACAAACGCAACAAGGCATATGGTGGACGGACTGGCGGATGATCGGGTGTTGAACTGTGTAGACTGCGTAGACCCGTGTAGGCTGTGGCAATTGAACAAGTACCTGTGTACCTGGCTCTTTTCAGCAATCTTGGTTGGTGTGCATTATATCTGAATCGGTATGCAGTGGCATAGATTGCCATCTGTTGCTATGCGTTATCAAAGATTGCTATACCTTGTTATATTTCCCTATAAGTGACAAAGCCCTGAATTATCTCGGTGTTCATTTGTGCATAATCGTATTGACTGATGTATATATTTATATACAGGTACGTTCGGTGGGTGTCGAGTACGCCCTGGATGCAGAAGCACATGCACACGAGAAGCCTTTTAGAAAACACCTTCCTAGGAATATGTGCTAGTATTGGAGAAATCCACCCCAGAAATGGCTATAAAACCTCGTCCTCATAAGTTTTTAATACACATCATGCGCGTAGGGGTCACGGGTGCACTCGTGTCTCTGTAGCCTAATATTCGGGTTCTCCACTGTTGTTCGAAGAAGAAAAGCAAAAGCAAAAGCAACATATAAATCATGTTCGTTTCATCTCCTCCAGTCCAACAACGCCATTGAAGGTCTTATCCTTAATCTTCGCAATGATGGTGCGTGCAACTACCTGTGTCGATACACTAGGTCTCACCAGCTCATTCACCATCTCAACTTTCTTACCCAACAGCATGCGGTTACCACAGTCCATCATGTCCACAAACTTCTGAATAGAAGATCTCATTGTGTCGTTGCCAGCTGCATCCTCATCGTACATGAACCCTGGCCTCATGAGAATCGGTCTTAGACCTTCAATCAGCTGCAGTTCAGCTTCGGCTTCCCTCTTGGATCTGATATATCCCGATGGGATTATAGGGAATCCTTTATCAGCCGATATGTACACAAACGGTTTATCATCCACTGTAGCGGCCATCGCATCAAACGCCTCTGCAAGAACAAGCGCTGAATCTCGATTCATGGCGTCATACGTTCCAAATGGGTCCCTGTTCAAGGGGTTTGACGGCTTTAGGAAACTGGCGAATTCCGAGAGAATCGAACTGTTTGAATTAATTTTGGCCTTGTAGTCCTGGTTTTCAAGCAGTATTCCCACAGAGTGGACAACACTCGTGGCATCTTCCAGTTCAGTCTTATACGTGCTTGGTTCAAAGATATTTGCGGACTTCCATGCGACTTTAGACACCCAAGGCGCATCGCTCGGGCCAATTGACCGTGGTGGTTTACCTGATCGACTATAACCGTTAGTAAAAAGAATCCAATTCATAAAAGAAAACTGATAGATCCCATCAGATTAAAACTTGAGAGTGCACCTACGTCAGAGAAGTGACTGCAAATCCGGCGGCAATACCTGCTTGACATATCCTCTTGCCTTGGCGACAATACCGTTAGTTATGATTCGAACAAAGCCGTTTGACGAAAGAATCGCTTAAACAAGCAACATACCAAGGAACCCTGCACCCCCAAAGACAATGAGTTTCGACATTTCTTTTTTATGTTTCACACCGCCCAGATTGCTTAATTCTCTGAGTAGCTAGTTGATTGCTCCCTTTTAGGTAAACCACCAAGATTCACGCACGCATAGTTCTCCTACGATTCGCGGGCTGGGGATGCCGCCTCCTACGCCTTTATGTCATTTAACAGCACGAAAGCCGACTGAATGTGTGGACAAACTTCTCATGAGGTTTTTGCACCACCGCTGGAATTTACTTATTCCCTCATGTCTAAAGGGTGGTCCATATGACGATCAGCCCTAACGCGTAGAATGGGAAAGAACTGAAAAGTTTGCCTTGGAACATCATTTCTGGGGCGCCTGCAGAGTCAACGGGAATCAAGAGTATCGCAGAGCCCTTAAATCACGGTTTTGTAGAACAATAAAAATTCTGGATAACATTCACGGCGTTATTTTAACGGGTAAAAAGACCCCTTTTCTACCCGCCTGTTCATGTATGCTCGGTAATTCGGTCTTCTTGTACGTGTTAAACCTGCTATGATGTCATGTGGCACTACCCGCAAGTACTAAAAGTAGAGTCTCTGAATGATCATAGTTTACGAATACACATCGGCCGGGCGTACTCCTGGAATGCCAAATTCCATGAGATTAAGGAAGGGTTAGTGCTATTTTAAAAAAAAGCTCTTTTCTTTTTTTAAGCATTAAGCATGTTCATGCATCGGACTTTGATGCAAAGAAAGATAGTGCCTTCTACCGTACGTTAACACGATCTCTTCTACGAGGGAGCAAATAACTCTTGCTATCCAAAAATTGAAGCGATATATCACTGATCTTTAATATTCGTAGAGTAGTTTCGTAAAGCGCTCTTTATCTTCTGTTCCTCCTTTTTTGCTCATCATATATTCACCTTTTCCGCTCTCGTTCCACAGAGAACAAAGGTGCACTTGTCCGCAGAACTTGGCAGAAAGAGCACTTGAACACTTTAACACCCATTGCTGAGAGGAATATTTCGAATAGAAAAAGAACTTTTCGCTTGTCCACTATACCCAATAAGAAGAAAAACACCATCTGTTTGGTTTTCGATTATTTCGTGTACCACAGAGAAGAAAGGCAAAGCTCACTTCATGCGCTTGCTAAACAGGAATGCACTTTTCACTTGTTTGATGCTGGCTGTTTTTACGGGAATGTCAAAGGCAGACCTCGAACCTGAAACTATATCATCAACAACCACCTTGAGCAGCTCTTCATCTACCACTAGTACATCCACTTCTCAATCTCCAACACTAGTGTGGGCAACCGGGACAGACGCCAACGGTGTTCTACAGACGACACAGTCTGCTTACACTCAATCATTTCCCTCAATGTACTCCACAGTCGAAGTACCTCCATCAGGGACTATCGGCTTAGGAACAATAAGTGGAACTGTAGGTATAGTGAGAGCGCCCACCTATATCACAATCATACACGCTTAGTCGATGATCTACATGTCCTCCTTGCCCAAAAATCAACCATAACCGTACCTTATTCTAGAGGAATTGCCAAAAATACTTCCTTATATTTACTGGTTTATTTCATACTCAAAGGTCCAGGTGAACTGAACTCTTGCTAGATATTTATCTATCTCAATAACGAATTTTTAATTGCAGTGGTCCCTGACGCACTCCCGCGTAATAAATACCATTGGCACAGTTGATACCATTGGCCAATCGCGTCGTCATGTATGCCGTAGAAATATTTTTTCCAATATATCCTATAGAATTCTTCATTCCACTCTACTACATTCCCTTCAAGGGATCATCATTATCATAACGTAGCGTTGTCTAAGAGAGAATTTCGACACGATTACGTAACCGTTGAAACGGTCAGGGCGTCGTATTTCCGCGATGGCCATCCTTGCCGAGGGGAGTTGACAGCTTTCCTCCGGAGAATCAGAGCCACAGTTCACATCACGGTTTTGTGCCAGGGCACAGGAATCCGGGGAACGGTAAAAAGGGAGTCTCCAAGTGCGACCGGAACAGTCTTACTATACACAATATGGAACAAGTGGAGAATCAGTCCGATGATAGGTTCTCAGGAGACGACGATATCGTCGACCTTTTGCAGAATTCGCCTATCCCGATCCATGATGATGATCGAACCGGAGATATGGCTAACATACCAGTGATGAGATCTTGGTCCATTTCATCGAGAGCTGATAGAGCTCTTGGTGTACAAGAAATAACTGGAGAAGACGAAGCCCTGTCGCCTCAGCCTTCAAGGTCTCAGACGATCGCTACAGCGAAAACGGTTGCGGACTACCATGAGAAGGGATGGACCAACTTGTGGGGCGTGAATGATATCGGTTCAAAGATGTTGGAAAATAAAGGGTCAGTTGCTAGAGACCATGTGAGTATCCTACTAGGTACGGCTGTTCCCTGCAGCCTATGTTTCCTTTTATTTTATTTTATTTTTGGGGACGTCCAGTTATATGTGCTACTAACTGTGTCAGATGGCTAACGAAAGAACCTTCCTTTCATGGATGAGAACATCGCTTGGCCTTGCGACTGTGGGTGTGGGTGTTGCCCAATTGTTCAAAATTGCTGATAACTCTGGCGAAAAGGCAGACCTGGTGGTTAGGATCGGTAGGCCTATAGGTGGATGCTTCATTTGTATCGCCATTCTCTGCATTCTCATGGGCATGTTTAGATTCTTTAAGACCCAAACACTCCTTCAGGAAGAGAAATACCCTGCTGCACGAATTTCCGTTGGGGTCCTGGTATTCTTGATATTTTCCGTAAGTAATGCTTTTTATTTATTGACGGTTCGGCACCCTCAACTATAACTAATGTTTGCACATCTAACAACCCCTCCAAGGTTTGTGTCACTACGCTAGTGGCTGTTCTCCATTCGTGAGTACTTCTTACTCCTAAACACTTGCATTTCTAAGCAGTCCTGGTGGCTTTTCTGTTTGTTTATTTCTTCAATCTCAACGTGGTGTAGAATATTGTATGGATAATCTTTGTTTCACCTGGTTTCTCTTTCTCTCAACAACATATTTTTACTATTTTATAATACATATGACCTTTGTAGGTATTGTGCTCGGGGAACCAAGTATCCGTAACAACATTATCCCTAGCCAGTCACGTGCTACCTTAAAGGGCAACAGGCAAGACTGATATTTACGAATGGACTGAGATGTACGCAGTGATATTTTCGCGCACGCGAAACCACACAGAGGACGCGGATCGTGAAAACATCCGGACACCTTATTGCCCTGCCTGGCTCGCGAATGTGGGCTCTCTGTGACCGCAGCTGAACAAAAAAAGCTGAAAACTCTTAACAACTGCCACCAGAGTGTATTCATATCCTCTACTCATACAGGAAAAGTACATTCAAAATGGTACGTGAATGGTGAAACACAGAGGAAGGAGTGATATGGAGTGAAACGATTAAGATACGATGATTCGATTGGTGGAAATGGCATTTCAGAACGGCTTTTGAACGAGAGAAAGACAACCCCCACTCCACAAGAGTTGAGGCAGGGGAGTAGTTACGGTTATAGAGAGAAAGACAGAATTCGCAGACTACCCATAGATATGAGATATGTTATTTGAAATTAACAAAGGATGGGAACTTTTGGCCAGAAAGCTCTGGGTTGGGTATCGTGCTGACCATTTGAAACCCACGCCCCTTTCAAGTGGCGACTACATGTAATCAGCAAGACCAGAGTTTCCAGACCTCCCAAATCGAGAAAGTTTACTGTACCATGGAAATTTTTCCTTTTCCCTTTGGAATGCCGTGTCATCAACCGCGTTATCTTCGTTGTGATCTGTTTTATCCACTCCTTTCTTGAGAACGTTGACTGCAAGTTCAGCATACTAACAAATTGTCTACAGGGTAAGGTTCACGGTTCCTTGGCTCGTGCCGGTAAGGTTAAGTCTCAGACTCCAAAGGTTGACAAGCAGGAGAAGCCAAAGAAGCCAAAAGGCAGAGCTTACAAGCGTCTTTTGTACACCAAGAGATTCGTTAACGTCACTTTGATTAACGGTAAGAGAAGAGCCAACCCAGGTCCATCCACCACCCAGGCTAAGTAAACGGGTTTTATGATGGCATTGTTATGCTGATGTTCTAAATCTACACATTTTGATCTATTTGAGTCCCCTGACGGTCTTTGAAGGGGTTTTTGGTACAGAAGTATGGCATACTGTTGATGAATTCTAATACTGTACAATTATATTTTTGAAGTTTTTCGAATTGTAGAAATCTGTAGAAAGTTAGGCAGATTTGGTTTTGCTGGTATAAGCAGAAACTCAAGTTCTCATTTTGAGCTTGTGCTTTCCTTTTCAAGTCGAGATCAGGAAAATTTGTTCATTGCAAAGAGATAGAGAGAGAGAACCTCATCTTAGCGCCGCACTTGAGAGCATACACCCTCTCTACTATGTCAGATACAGCGTCTATTGGAGGAGGTCTCTTTGATGAGCCCGAGGACTTTCGTCCTGCAGAACCAGAACCACACTTTGCTTCATACGAGCGTAAAACTACAAAACAGCCGTCGAATATTGACCTACGTCTAGTGGGAACTTCACCACTTTGGGGTCATCTTCTTTGGAATGCTGGCATCTTCACCGCCGATTACCTTGACAAGCACTCTGAGACTCTCGTGAAGGACAAATATATTCTGGAACTTGGAGCTGCTGCTGCTCTACCGTCTATTATCTGTGGTTATAACTCACCCAAGAAGGTTGTTTGTACGGACTACCCAGATCCAGACCTCATAAACAATATCCAGTATAACGTGGGTCATGCTGAGGGTCTTCCTAAGGACTCTGTTGATGTTGTAGGCTACATCTGGGGTAATGACTACGAACCTTTACTGCAGAGGATCAGAACGAATGAGATAGATAATAAAAAGTTCGATTTGATCATTCTTTCCGATCTTGTGTTTAACCACTCGGAACATCATAAGCTTCTCCAGACATGTCAGGACTTGTTAGAGAAAGACGGGAAATGTCTTGTTGTCTTCTCTCCACACAGACCTTGGCTGTTGGAAGATGATTTATCCTTCTTTGAGACTGCAAAGGAGTACGGTTTCAAAACGGACAAGATTGACCTTGTTGTGTGGAAGCCAATGTTCCCGGATGAAGACCCATCAACCGCGGATGTGAGGGCTAGGGTCTACTCGTTCTTCTTGACATTTGGGGGTTGATGACCTTGGCATTTAGGTGATAAGAAATACTTGTCAGCATTTGTGTGGTGAGCGGAGGTTTTTATTATATACGCGGACGGCATTTTGTATCATTGTAGTGATAGTTTTAAGCACACCAAGGTGAGCCGCACGCTGTAATACGGATTAGCACCCTGAACGCAGTTAATTTCACAAGCAATTTTACGTAGATTCCGCTTCCACTTCGGTGCATGGCCCTAGATTGCTAGAAGAGACGGGTTTATGATGATTGCTCTTGCCTCAAAGACTTGAGCCTTGGATCTTGGGTCTTCATCGGTATTGCCACATACATTACTAAGTACCGCTTACTACATCTGTCTGTTCCTACCGATGAGCCAATATCTAGAATAGACACACACATGCTACCGAACATATTTCTGAACAATCATGCAAGCAACTTGTTTTAATGGTTGGTACCAAACTCTCATTTGCGGTGTTGGTTGACCGCATCCGTCACATTAATAAGAGATGGCTGGTCTGTGTGGATGGTAAACAAACAGCGATTTTCATCACACACGCCAAAAACGCTGGCTACGTCAACAAAAAGAGAGCCGCAATCAACAACACAGCGCATGCTCCGCCATCGCCGTTTTCGCCCATCCAAATGACATAGCACACCGTGCATTGTGACATCGGCAAGCTGGATACCCTCTAACCTGAAATAGGGTGGTGGTGGTGTGGTTGAGAGAGGAGTGGAATGAGCCTGTATTACGCCTTCCTCATTAGTGTATGATGTTCGGGTGTTTAGGTGGTGCTCGGGTGTGATGGGCTCTATACCCCCACTCTGCTCGATGCACTGTGCTGTTGTCTGGTCTAACACTCATCCGTTCCATGGAACCTGTCGAATCGCATCGAACATGCACTCTATTAGACCCCCGTTGGGCTCTTCAGCCGCCCCCTTTCGATCTAATGGGTCTCCTGGATCTCACAGATATTCTCGACCCCTTCAAACCCCTTCGGCTCTTTTTGCTGCCTATTCCCTTCTCATGCTTTGGGTTCCACGCCTACGCGCGCGCGACCATGTAGTGAAGCGATCCCTTGCACCAGGCCCCGATCAGGCCTTAACATTGCCAAAGCCAAGCCATGGACCATCCCTGTTTTGGCACCCGCAAAATAATTTTATTTTTTTTGGCCTGTAGTCGATAGATGCATACGCCTACCAGACTTCTGTCTCAAAGTAGGTTCCCTACGATGGGACAGTGATCCAATGCGTAAGGGGCTGGCTCCTCACGGGGCGCCGCTCCCAGGCGGCTCCTAGGCTGTCCCGTACCTGGACGGTGGAGATTCCGGTACGAGCACGCACAGATCTTATCCTTGGCCCGGTCTGGAAGGGTAAGAACCTTTTTGGCGCGTCTCTTTGAGGAACGCGTGGTGGAGGGGTGGAGCCATGGCTCCAAAAGATGCCACTTCTACGGTAAAAACTACAATAAGCAGCACACAGAACTCTTAATATCGATCAGCATTGCCTTTCTGAACCAAAAAAATAAAGCTAGCGAATAAATTAATCTAAGACAATTTACCTAAGACCGTTGTGAGCCAGCCGAAGCGTGTGTGTTTGTTTGCCATTGTGAGCCCCTAAAAGCGGCTTGTGTGCTGACGTAATCGCCGCGCGTGGAGCGGCCGGCCCGACACCGTCGCATCGTCTATGTTTGTTGATGTACGCGACGGGCAGAACCAGCCACTGGAGGTGCGTCGGTGTCTCTTACGATGAAGCGTATGACGATGGTGAAACGCGTGCGGGTGCCTCCAGCAACGGTTATAAAGAGCCGGGTGCCACCCACTAGTTGAAAGTTATAGATCTTATTTTTGCGCCGTAGTATCCTCTCACACTCCTTTTATTCTTGGTCTCTAGGTGCTCTCACACAACCACGCACCACCTCAAGCTACCCGTCAGGCATTTTAAAAGATCCAACTTCTTTGACACTCCTTTTATCTCCTTCCCTCGCTTCTTCTTCAATAGATCGATCATTTTTCGGAACACTGCTGTTTATCATTGCTGCTAACGATACCCTCACTACTTCTCTTTAGTGGCCTGCTCTGTGTTATATATACCCTTCTCTCCTCTTAACCTCTAGTGGCTTGCCTTGTGTTATATATACCCTATTTACTCCTACGCACTATAAAATGTTTTCTGCTACCACTTTTGCACAGCTTGCTATGGCTTTTACAGGACTTGTTGGCACAGTCAACGCTTTTGACGCCTCTTCCAATAAGAACGTTGCTCTCTACTGGGGTCAGGCCTCCGCAGGCTCCCAAGAGAATCTTGCCACTTACTGCGAGTCCGATGCCGCCGACATCATGATTCTGTCTTTTATGACTACCTTCCCTGGCACAAACAATATTCCAACACTCAACTTCGCCTCAGCATGCTCAGAAACTTATTCTTCCGGATTGCTCAAGTGCGACCAGATCGCTGCTGATATTCAGACTTGTCAGAGTCTCGGTAAAAAGGTTTTACTCTCTATGGGTGGAGCTGTCGGTTCTTACGGTTTTACTTCCGACTCAGAGGCTGAAGAATTTGCCGGTACCCTCTGGAACCTTTTTGGTGAGGGTTCTGCAGATGAGCGTCCTTTCGGTGATTCCGTTATTGACGGTTTTGATTTCGATATTGAGAGTAATGATGATACCGGGTATGCTGCGCTTGCGATCAAGCTGAGAGAATACTTTGCTCAAGGTTCCAAGTCCTACTACCTCTCTGCTGCACCACAGTGTGTCTACCCGGATGCTTCAATTGGTGATGCTCTAGCCAATGCTTACTTTGACTTCGCTTTTGTACAATTCTACAATAACTATTGCAACGTTGAAAGTACTTTCAATTGGGACACTTGGACTGATTTTGCTCAGAATACTTCCCCAAATAAAGATATTAAACTCTTCCTAGGCCTTCCTGGTTCTTCGTCTGCCGCTGGTTCTGGCTACATTGGCATCGATACTATCAAGTCAACTTTGAGTACAATTGGATCTGATTCTAACTTTGGTGGTGTCATGCTTTGGGATGCTTCTCAAGGTTTTACCAATAAGGTGAATGGTGAAGCGTTTGCAGAAGCAGTTAAGGATGCTTTAAATGAATTGGCTGATGTTTCTACTACTTCCCCTGCTACAGCATCTTCTTCATCTACTACTAGTACTACTACTTCGTCTTCTACTGCTACTTCCCCAGCTACTACATCTACTACATCCACAAAGGCTACTACTTCCGCTACATCCACAAAGGCTACTACTTCCACTACATCCACCAAAGCATCATCCATCACAGCATTACCTTCCACTTCTTCCACCAAATCTTCAGCAGTTGCTCAACTCTCTTCTACATCCATTTTGATTTCTTCCACTACTGTTTCGCAGTCAAGTGTTTCAGGAATTGCCGCTGTTGCTGCAACAACTGAAATCAACGTGCTTACCTCGAGTGCTGCAGTTGGTAAGCAGGTCGTTTCAGGTATTGCTGGTATTCCAGCGTCCACTGTAACCACTCTTATCTCCTCTTCAACTACAGCTTCGACTATCGGAGCAGTTTCTTCTACTCCAAGCCTTACTCTAACTACTTCCACCAAGTCCACGTCTACCTTCGTCGAAGTCACAACCAATACTTTCACTGCCCATACCTCTTCGACTTTGAAGACTGTAGTGGTTTCTTCTACAACTACCAGCTCCGCTACCTCTTCCACTAGTACTGTCACTTCCGGATGTGATACATTGTCAGGGGAGGCGAAGGCTACTTGTCTCAATGCTCAGTATGCAGCTGGTCAGTTTGCAGGTTCCCCTGATACTTGCACACACGGTGAGTCGGCCTGCAATGCCTCTGGTGAGTATGCCATCTGCAACTGGGGATCTTGGGTAGTGTTAGGATGTGCTTCGGGAACTGTTTGTAAGGCCACTGCTGATGGCGATGTTGTCTCCGTTAATTGCGGCTGGCCATAATCATAATCCCAGGTGATGCGAATGAGGCGAGCACTACACCCTTGGATAGTTTATGGTCTCGGTAATTCCTTGTATTTTAACCCTAAGTAATGATTTGTATGTCCCCATGTGTTCTTGTTATAATAATATTGAACTTGCTATTATATCCACGAAAGAAACTCTTCATTTTGTTGTTGTATTCCTTAAAAGCTGTAGCACTACAAAACTGTCTTAACCAATGCAAAAAAGATGTTCATAAAATGGACTGGTTTCATTAAGAATGACTTTGTGGTTTACTTTCTAGCTCTCATAGTTTTTAGAGGATCGGATTTGTTGTTTCTTTTCTTCTTCTGGAATTTCTTCTTGTGCACCTTATTGAATGGAACAAACCCTATCTTTGCTTTATCTGTTCTAGCACCTTCAGGTAACAGATAGTCCGGGACTCTTTTTAGGTGATGTTGGGTTCTAGCAGAATGTAACTCCTTATCATGTCTAAGGGATGCTAAGTCCTGTGGATTCTCTTCAAAATGCCTCTTCAGCTTCTCATTGGTTAGCAGTTCTTGTTTCAGCTCTTTCACTCTTGCTTCTCTAATGGCAACCGCAGTAACAGCCCTGAAGCCGTCTTCAGATCTGTAACGGAAAGCTTCGACTTGTTTCATATCAAATTGATACGGTGTGACTTCGAATCCAAGTTTATTCTGTTGTTTCAAAACACGACGGAGAATCTTCTCATCCTTCTTGGCAGTCTTCAGGCACGCAACCCTATGCTTTCCAAACTCCTTCTCAGGTATCACAAATGATAAAGACATACCAGCCTTACCGGCACGAGCAGTACGTCCAATTCTATGGACGTAGTTCTTTGCTGTCAAAGGCATATCAAAGTTCAGAACGCAGGCAACGTTCTTAAAATCAATACCACGAGAAACACCATACTCCTTATCCTTCTTAGACTTTGTATTCTTGGATGTAGTTGAGGATGTCTCAGTGTTTCCCATCTGCTTGTTCTCCTCACCGTCGTCTTCCTCATCGATTTCTTTGATGTTATCACTGTCGTCCGTAGCAATGAGTAAATGGTAAACGTTTTTGTTGAATTCATCCACAATGTGAAGTCTGGAATTAACTGGGAGCTCACTATTTAGGATACAACTCTTCACGCCAAACTGTTCAAGGAACAACTTGAGTCTGTAACCTCTATCAATGTTGTTCACGAAGATGAGCGTCTTACCACGGATCAGGTTGAGCTTGAAGATTACATATGTGAGAAGGAACTTGTCAAACTCTGTAGTTTTCACATAGAACTGCTTTAAATTAGTTGTGTTAGTGAGCTCATCGTCGTTGAGTTTCAATACTGCCGGCATTCGACAGAACTTCTTCTTCAATTCGTTAATATCCTCATTTAACGTTGCAGACATTAAGAATGTCTGCATTGTTTTCAAAGGCAAATAGTTGGCAATATTGTCCAAATCATCTGAATAGCCGTAAGACAAAATTAAGTCCACTTCGTCAATTACGAAGTACGTCAGGTTCTTCAAAGAGATACTCGAGCTGTGCTTCTCTAACATTGTAATAAGCTTGGATGGTGAGGATACAAGAATTTCTGGGTTCTCTAAAAGTAAAGATGTTAAAACGTTGTCGTTGATTCCGCTTGATAAGTTCAGAAGCTTGACAGCCTTTCCACAGTAGACGATCAACTTCTCCAAGAATACGGTAACCTGCTGCGCAAGTTCTTTTGTAGGCACCAAGATGACAGAGTTGATTTGGTGGTCATTAACACCTTCAGCTTCCTTCTTTGCCAAAATGCTCTGTAAAACCGGAACGGCGTATGCCACAGTCTTACCAGAACCTGTACTGGCCTTGGCAATAATATCTCTCTTCTCTTGCAGTGCAAGTGGGATAGCCTTGGACTGAACCAGTGTTGGGTTTTTGAATCCCAGCTGTTTGATCGCCTGCACTAGACGAGCATCCAACTGAAACGACTCAAATGACACGGAATCGTCAATATAAGCATCTGCAGCTGCAACCTCGCTCATGATATTCAAATAATGATTTAGTTGGGTTGTTCTTCCTACAACAACACCTCATTGACTCGTTAGCACTGGAGATGTTGCAATTTTTTAAGTGGCCCCGATGAGTATGGTACGCGCAACACATTTCCTTTGACTGGGAAGGAGCGCTCAATCTGCTCAGTCTGTTGCTATCTCGCATTGGGAGGATGACAACTGATTTCCTATACACACTCACAGCTATTGTGCCTTCTTTCTATTTTATTGAATTCAACTTCTTGGTGATTTCTAATTGCTATTTGCAAATGTATTCTTAATAGATAATTCTCTTAGAAGTCACCAAACAGTAGCAATTAACGATTGAAGAAGTCATACCAACTCTACAGGCATTTTGTTGGACAGAACCACCCGAACACCACAGTTCTGAAAAATTTGGTATATCCACACTTTACACCCATACACCACGTTCAAATTTTTAACTATTGGTAGGGCCACGACATTATCAGACACAGTGTGGCATAACAGGAATCGTCACTCGACCTGTCAAGGTACGCCAATGCTGTTAAACTCACACTTTCACGCAGTCACCAATGTTGCTTTTGTTTTCTTTCGTAGCTCAGATTAGTCCCCCTACTAATAACTCTTTTGCTTACTATTACTATGTTTCTCCTCTGCGTCTCCAAAAATGAGTTCTCGTGGTGTGTCACTCAAATGCTGATTCATGATCCGGAAGCTCGTGAATCAGAGTTCGTGCAGAGTCAGCACTCTAAAGTGACAATAGTGACAAAGAAGAAGAAGATCCGACAGATGTTGATTGTGATGTCAAAATGTAAGGTCATACTAACGGAAGGTACGTATGTTGTAACTGAAACAACAAGGATCACAATGGCACAGAAGAATGAACCAGGGCAACATGATGACCCCATACGTAAGCCCAAAATGAATACGAAAGAAAACATATACAGTCGGGAATGTGTGCTGAGAATACTTAACAGAGACAGATGAACAAGATGATAGATCATCAACACGAGCAATGCAGGAACTGTAGGAACACAGCACAACACAGCACAACACCATCCATGGACGCTAGTAGACGATGAACACACAACACACATACGGTCGGGTATGTGTACTGAGATTACTCATCATAGGCAGATGAACAAGGTGACAGATCATCAACACGATCAAGGTAGGAACACAACACGACACCATCCATGAATGCTAGTAGACGATGAACACACAACACACATACGGTCGGGTATGTGTACTGAGATTACTCACCGTAGACAGACGAGCAAGGTGACAGATCATCAACACGATCAAGGTAGGAACACAACACGACACCATCCATGAATGCTAGTAGACGATGAACACACAACACACATACGGTCGGGTATGTGTACTGAGATTACTCACCGTAGACAGACGAGCAAGGTGACAGATCATCAACACGATCAAGGTAGGAACACAACACGACAC